>QLOS01006610.1:0-14480 GCA_003313725.1 Russula sp. MG48
TAATTTTCGTTTACCTGATGGCCCATGCACACATGAGATTTCCCCAATGCTCTGTTCACTCTGGTGTCGTATGTCCACGACATGTCTACACCATCAGGGTGTCCGAGATGTTTGATGCAGATGGTGTGGTTCCAACCAACACTAATGCCGACATCAGTGATGAGCTATGCCCGTGGCTATCCCATAATCCTAAGGAATGCCACCCAGGCAACATAAACATGCATGTCCTCAACAAACCATTATCATCACGGAACAGGCCAGACCCCTGCATCTGTACGAACCACACCATCCAGCAGCCAACACCATCTATTGGAGTCGACATGCCCATCAAATTCGTCAGGGTCATCATGACCTGTGGTGGTTCTTTGTTACGCTCCCGCTTCACTGTACACCTGATTCCTTTTCATTTTTACTGCTTACCACTCTCTACGCTTCGCCTATGGACTGCCAGGCCCCTACGGCCCGTGACTCCACCTATGCCTCCTTATCTCGCTCTATACGCTTACCACCCGGTCTGACGGACCGCCGGGGCCGACGCGCATCCACTAGTGCTACATTTGCACATCTCTGTGCATGCGCCGCATCGGCACCCATGACTCACATGATACGATGACTCCTACTGACTGTGCATGACTCTGTACTAGTAGCGGTGTCCTAGGGACACCATGACTCGCTCTGACTCCCTATGAGTCACTCTCACATGTACTTATATTGCGTTGTATGCCTAGGACAGACCCTAAGTCTGTTCTCTTGTAATCTCAGCTTGTGTACGGTTCCCTCCTCCTGCTTGTGAACCACAACTCCTCTGGTCAATTACCAGACTTCACGCGTCCCCTTGCAGAGCTTTAGTGTATGCTCAAAGGCAAGGGAAAGCTCTCTATCAGACATCACAAGAGTACGCCTGCACGTGAGAGGTACACAGACCTCTTACCCACAAGGCCGCAGTCACCAGCATCACCTACGCCCCCTCCTTCGCCTGTGGAGGTACGCTCACTCGGTGGGCGTGACATTCTTCATAGAGCACCGGTTACGCTGGGGCGGTCCGCACTTCTGCGCGGCGGACGACAATGTGGTGGTGCACCACCGCACCTTGCACTCGAGCGCTGACTCGGTCCCACACAAGTTCCAGCTCTGCAGCATAAGGATGGGGACAGCGCGCACATGGGGTATCGTGCCTCAACCTCGACCTGGGATGTCCATGCATCAATTGACCCAATATGCCATCCCTCCCCCTATCATGTTACGTACTATCACCTCTGATGCATTTATAACCATCTTGGACGATGCTGGTGATTGAATCAAACTTGCTCAGCATACCATGCTGCTTCTTGCCACCTGAACTCCACTCTTCGAGTTACTGCCGCCCCACCCAGGGCTTAATACGCACTTTCAGCTCCTTCCTATAGAATTCCCCCTGCCCCGGCATGTGGAACCACAACGCGTTCTAGGAGTCCTGCTTTCTTGCTAGCACACACCATCTGCCCAAGGGGTGCTACCTCTTTACCTGTTGTACTACGTACTTGCATCCCTGGTGCATATACGATCCTCATTAGATGATGGATGTACCTACATACATGATGGGGTTCTCAAAAAAAATACACCGCCATGCGCCCCCTGGTCAGTAGCCGCACCGCTCTGCAGAGTGCAGTCCCGTATATCGTGGGTGACACGGTGAAGGCTCGAGTGAGTTGAGCCTTGGTGGGTGAACTGTAGATGAGTTGGGATCTTGTTTGCGAGATGGGGAATGCGGATGCCTGAGAGAAGGAGAAGTTCTGCATTTATAAGGTGTTGCACGTACAACTATATACAAAGACGTGCCCGACAGCGCCTTGTCACGGTGTGTGGATCACAGGTGCCACTGTGATGTGCCGATCCGCTGGAAGCAACCTCGTGACGGAGGAGCATTATGTAATCCTTGATTATAGACCCCGTTTTGTCTCCACGCCTCCAATTTGATACATGTTTTATCGAGTGACCTTTCTTCTTCCCCAGTGCTCAGCCTCAGGATAAAACGCTCTTCATGTACAAGTCCTCATATCTCTAGACAAGTCGCAGTTTGAATGGGACTGTCCTCTCCACTCTGCTTCCTTGCCCGCAGTTTGGTGCGTCACTGAGACAGACAACATATACACTACATTATAAGCTCATGGCAACCTTGATGGGACAATGGTTCTGAAGTAGCTTGCCGGACAGCCTTCAAGTCGTTATCGCTGTGGGCATCCTCGCAAACCTCCTCTGTGCACTCGGGCTTTATTCTGGGCCTGGCCTCCTCTCTCCGTATAGCCGCTACCTCTTCGCACTCTGTAGTCCTCAGCATGCGTAAGCGGTACTCGGGCCTTGACGAAATAACAACTCCTCCACTGCACATATAACGACGTCACCTTTCTCGCTGACGCTCACCTGCCCGAGATGCGTGACATCCCCTCCCCTTCCTCTGTTCTCTAACTTTTTTGACGACATCACCGGACGGCATCCACTGCTACACTGGTCACTTCTCAGTATTCACGTGCCATGTCTCGCCACCTGGTCAGTGGTCAGCGCTGTGCTGTGTAGCATGTTCGCCCCACTGTCACTGGGTTCTCACCTGTCGCAGGTGACGAGTCGTATCTTGGTACGTGGACACTGGCAATTAGATGCAGGACGAACCTTTGCCTCGTGGGTTATGGAATACGGCACGTGGTCTCGCTTTGTGAGCATAGTGAATGCAGTGCACCTGCATGTGATATTGTATTGAGTCCACGAGAATCTGGTCGCTGCTGTACTTGCTGCATCTCTGACGGAAGAGCGTTGTGCCTGACCCTGTAGTATGGAAAAACTCTTCAAATTAGTAGTGCTATTTCTACGAGATACTCCGCTTTGAGCGGCGATGCCTCCAGATGGCACGCGACGGTCACCCGAGCAAGACTTGTCCCAGTTACAGTAGAGGGTATGGTTGTGCCCCCGCCAGTAACAGCCCTTGGTCAACCCAGGGAAGCAAGGGAGCAGTGCAAATGCCCAGGGACTAGGATTGCGTAGTCTCCGTTGCTGATGCCATCATGGTCCAGATACTCATTGTGGACTGCATATCAAATAAGAGTCATGAAGCTTACACACTGTACAAAGGTTACTTCTTTCGCTGCAGAACTACAGAACCACCCATCTGATATGGACTATGCCCTGTGCAGATAATGTGATGCCATATCACACTTCAACAACAACAACACCATAGGACGAATGAGATACAAAACAAGAAAGCAGTTACAAAATGGGGAGCAATGACACAGTCGGAAGGCCGGGACAACGAATCTGACAGAATATAGGTACACACATCGATGGCCCACACTTTATCTTGTTTCCAGAGTTATCTCCTCAAATGGCAAGGAACTCTGTTTCAGAGAAAATCATCCATGTCGAGTATAATTATCACCTTGGGTCGACCAGCCAGGTCTTGTTCCATCCGAACCGTATCAACCTGTGAATTTGGATGGTGCAGATAGTGACCAGCAAGGCGTCGGAGGTTCTCTGCTTGTTGTGCGCCAGGAGGTGCTTGGTAAGGCCCTGTGTCAGCACGCTGAGGAGCATAGGGAAAGATGCCATTTCCTTGAATCTCCTAGGGCAACGATTCTAGTTGAATATGTATGCAAGATGGAAAGAAAGGTTGGTACTCACAGGGGCTGGCGGGCCAAAGACTTGTGCCTGTGCTTGAACATCCTGGACAGGTCTAGCATAGTTGTTGTCGCCTAGATCATAGGGGACCGCAGGGCGCTGTGCAGAGGAATCAATCTTTGTCAGAGAGGAGGCCTATACCACATAACTATGTGATACTCATGGCTGGTGCAGGGAGAATTTTGTTGTAATGGGCCTCATCAATGTCATGCAGGTGCTGAGCTCGATCCTGGATAGCCAGGTTTTCGACCGGAAGTGGGACGTTGTCATTGACGCCTAGGTCATGAGGGATGGCAGGGTACTGTAGAGAAGACATTGTCAGAGGAACCTTAATATCACATAGTTGTGTCACTCACAGCTGGCGGTGGGGGGAGGTTGTGAGGCCGGTCGATGTAGTATGGGCATCGTGCTTGACCCATGTTCTCGATTGGAGGAGGAATGTCCTCCCAACGATCTTCGCGTTGGCCATCGGTAGCAACAGGTGGGATCTGAAGAACAGTGCCAACATGTGAGCAGTTATGAATGGGGGAACATTGTGAAGTGTAGGGCTGACCCCAGCAGCATTCTGCCGTACATGGTCATGAGGATGGTGCAGAAGGAGACATGGGAACACATAGGGATCAGCATGGGTTTGGTGACCCGGGGTGGGTCACATGGCAGGTAGTGGCGGGTACGGGTGCGGGTCACCAGTGAGCAACCCGGGACCCGGCAGCCAACCCGGCAGCTGCCAGTCTGCCACCACTAACCGATCAGTGGGATCGCAGCGGTGGTGGCAGTAACAGTTTACAATTCACACTCACACAATTCACACATGTTTTATTATTCTAGAAATAGTAGGGGAAGAGTAGATTGTACAGAATGCTAAGTATTGCGGTCGTGGGAGATGAGATTGGCTGGCGACGCGGCAATGATGGTGCTGGCACCACGGCCGCAGCCGCGACGGTGGTGGCGCGGCACTGGTGTGGCCACCGCAGCTGTGACTGCCGGCGCGATGTTGACAAGACCGTGGTGGCCGCGGTGGCTGGCAATGCGGCAATGATGGTGCTGGCACCATGGCCGCAGCCGTGACGATGCTGGCGCGGCACTGGCATGGCCACCGCAGCTGTGGCTGCCGGCGCGATGTTGACAAGACCGTGGTGGTGGCGATGATGGTGCTGGCGCCGTGGCCACAGCTGCGACAATGCTGGCGCAGCGCTGGTGTGGCCACTGCAGCGGTGACGGTGCTGGTGCGATGTTGGCAAGACCATGGCAGCGGCGGTGACTGTGCTGGAAAGATGGCGACAGGAGTGACGGTGGTGGCGCGCCACTGGTGTGGCCACTGCAGCGGCGACGGTGCCGGCGCGGTGTTTGCAAGATCACGGCGGCGGTGGCGGTGATGGTGCTGGTGAGGGTTGCGGCTGGGGGGGCGATGGTGCTGGCAGGATGGCAGCCGCGGCGGCGACGACAATGCTGGCGCTGGCGTGACAGCAAGGGCGATGACAATACTGTAAACCACCTGAAAGATATTTCCTAGTACTAACATCTACCACAAGTTAATAAACTTACTATTCAAGGAGAGATGCCAAGCATCATGATGAGCCTGAGCTCCCCAAATGACTGCGCATGGCATTCAAGTTCGGTTGGTTGTTTGGTGGTGTTCGCGCTTCGGCAATGGCAACCGCGAGACGGTGACGATGCTGCTTGCGCAATGGCGACGGCAATGGTGGTGCTCGCACGGCAGCAATGACCGTGCTAGCAGTGGTGGAGGTAGCGGCATGGCATGGCACAACGCCGATGGTGATGACAGCGCTCACGGTGATGACCGTGCCAGCAGTGGTGGAGATGGTGGCGTGGCGTGGTGTGACCGCGATGGCCTTGTTCGAGGAGGTGCATGGGTGGCGTGGGCAGTGTGATAGAGGTGAGGGCGCCAAATAGGTTGGTCGCCCTCAGCTGAGGCCCGATTGAAGAGGCGGACATGGGCGAGGGATGAGACGTAGACTAGAGCTTTAATGATTAGAAAGGGTGTTAGTTTGGACGGAACGGGGAGGACGATGGGTATGCATACATTCAGGATGAGGGGGAGGTCCTCGGATCTGGGCACAATGCGGTCGTGTGCCATTCGACCTAGTGTTCGCCAGCTGCTCATCATCTAATTGTGTGGAGAGATGCGGTGATCACTTGCTGCTTGGTTCACCACAAGTGAAGGGTAACTCACGACAAGAGTATGAGAGTATGTGCTGGGCGACCGCGATGACAGTGCTGGTGGTGGCGAAGGTGCCAGTGGCGGCATGGCGTAGTACAGTACCGTGACTGTAACTTGAAGTGATGTAGATGGGCCTTTCTGTGTGGCTCTGTCAGATGGGCCACGCAGGTTCTCCCCAGGTTTCCAATGCAAAGCCAGCTTCGTCCAAACGTCATGAAAGATATTGCAGGTGGGGATAGGATGTCCCGGGTGGAATTGGGACCACTCAATGGAGACCTCAGACTGATCAAGCATGGGCTATCTCGCTCAACGCTCTTCCCTGACATTCCGGTTCTGTACCTATCTATTCCTTGTTTCTCCTCTTTCCCTCTTGTCTTGTGTTTATCTCCCGCTCAATTATCCTATGTTCCGCTTTGTGGATGTAGTTGGATTTTGTCCATGTGCTCGGTCCACCCATTCAATTTCACGCATACATATCATCTTGGGTACACCTTCCCTCTGTCTTTTCTTAACTTTAGGCGGCTACTCTCTGTATTTTTACTCTGAAACAGTCGGTCGACAAGTTATGGTATACAAGTTCATATTTTATGCCTGTGATAGCTATGACAGCTGCCGCCGCCACCATCTTGCCACCACTGTCACCGCTGCGGTGGCCACACCAGCGCCACGCCACCACCGTCGCCGCCACTGCGATCTCACCAGTGCCGTGCCACCACTGTCACTGGCACCATCATCGCCGTTGCGCGAGCTCAATTGGTAAGACTAAGTTATTATATCCTATTCTAATGTATTCTCTTCTATGTAGATGAGCTGTAGCACATCGCCCAGACATTTCTGGGGTGTCCACAGCACTGTCGTCGCCATCGCCATCATGCCACACCTTGCCGCCGCCACCTCCACCTCTGCCAGCACAGTCATCGCCATCGGCGTCGCGCCACGACATGCCGCTACCTCCGCCCCTGCCAGCATGGTCATCGCCGTCGCGCGAGCACTGCCTCATCATCGCCGTCACGCCACACCTTGCAGCTACCGCACCCGCTGTCACCGCTGCGGTGGCCACACCAGCCCCACGCTAGCACCGTCGCCGCCGCGGCGATCTTGCCACCACTGCGCCAGCGTGGCCACGCCAGCGCCACGCCAGCACCGTCGCCGCTGTGGTGGCCACACCAACCCCATGCCGCCGCCACCACAATCCTGCTGCTGCCGCTGCGATCCCACTGCCGCCGCCACCAACTTGCCACCCCCGCGCCAGCACCGTCGCTGCTGCAGTGGCCACACGAACACCACGCCAGCACCGTCGCCGCCACGGCAATCCCACCAGTGCCGTGCGCCACGCCAGCACCGTCGCTGCCATGGCAATCCCACCAGTGCCATGTCAGCACCATCGCTGCCACGGCAGCGGCGATCCCGCGATCTTGCCACCCCTGCGCCAGCACGCGGTGGCCACACCAGCGCCACACCGGCACTGTCGCCACTGCGGCAATCCCACCAGTGCCGCACCAGCACCATCGCTGCCGCTGCGGCCACAGCAATCCCGCGATCTTGCTACCCCTCCACCAGCACGTGGTGGCCACACCAGCATCGCGCCAGCACCATCGCTGCTGCGGCCGCTGCGCCAGCACCATCATCGCCGCGATGCCAGCCAACCTCATCTCTCGCAACTGCAACACCTTTATTAGTATATCAGCTATGTTATTATACTGTACAATATCTGCTGTAGTGTCCAATCATAGAAGTCTATCATTATTCATAGCTTCATGGGCCTTTGAGTGTGTCACAATGTGAGCAGGCAGTCACAACCTGTCACAGCCCTACCCGCCACAACACATGGCCAGTAACCCGCCAGGTTGCAGCCCTGGGTCGGCCCGGGTACGGGTACGGGTTGTCCTGGAAGTACCCATGGGTTACCTGTGCTGATCCCTACACATTACATGAGGCTGGGGCATGGCCCACTTCCCCACGCCGAGGTGTGTAGCCAATATTCTCCTGGTTCTCCTGCAGCAGGACTTCAGCAAGATACTTAGGAAGTAAATACACGTCTACGCACAGGACCATGTGGGGCAACGGATTGCATCTGTACTGGACCGGACGCAATGGGGTTGATGCTGACTGGGTTATCCACACCTCGGCCTTGATTCACATAGGAAATGGTAGGACCCTTTGTGGGGTGGGGGAGACATCATCAGAAGAGAACCCATGCCATTGAGAGATTTCTTACACCAGGTAGCCTGAGGTCCCAATCTTCTAGGACATACTGGGCTGGTGGTCCAGCATGAGTGTGCCTGGTGCTGGAGCACCAGAGACACAAGCAAACTTGGATGGCAGCACCTATGTCTGGCTGAGGCAGGGGTGGGTTCTCCGCATCGTCCCAAAGAGCAGGAGCCAAATTATGGGCAGTAGGCAGAATCTAAAAGGTATGTTAATGTATACTCATTGATTGGGGAGATGTCAAGTACATAATTCTGCACATTGTCACGTTGGTGGTGCTCCGTGGGCCATGTATCAGTCATGACAGCAAGATCATGTGACAATGAGAATGTTTTGTGAAAAACGTTTTGTTGTAGGATGTGGGCTTCGGAAAGGTGGTGTGGGAGAGCTTTAAAAAGTGGGAAAGGACAAGAGTCTCCCACACTCGCTGGGTTTTAAAAAATAAAATTGTCTCTGCATCCTTTCCAGCATGCAATGACACGCATCCATCACATTGTATAGTGCGCCACGTGTCGTCCCACGTGGTTATGGTGGGATGTCAAGGCAGGGAACACCTGTTCATGGTAACTCGAGTACTGTCCCTAAGCCCAGCTGAACACAACCAACATCCCAGATTGAAAGGCCAGACCAGCAGTGAGAACGTCTCCCAAAATCAACCCAGCAGCCTTCAGATATCATGGTGATATCACGAGGGCTACCTAAGGTAATAGAACTCCAAAGATCAATACCACCATAGCCCGGCCAGTGGAGGACCAAGGATCCAAGCTAGATCGGTCACTTCGCATTGTGAAGAGCGGAAAAAATTCGGCACTGACGCAACTTTGACAGCAAGGGTGGATGAGTGAGCCGAGCCTGGGCCGATCCATGGCTGGCTCGTAATTTGCACTCTACCAAATTTGGACACACACGTAACGACAACGTCATCCTCAACATACCTGATCAATATTGCATTTACTATCATGACACCTACTGTAACATCGACCGGGCCCCTCTTTCGACCAGTCACACCCTGTCATAGTCCAAAAAAGGCTCGAATTCAAACTCAGAACAGCGTGTTCGCGATGCAGATGCGTTGTGTGATCGGGTTTGCCGGTTAAAGCTCCGACACGGCATCCATCAGCCTGTGTGACAGAGGCCCTCTTTTCAATCTCGTTTTCCTCGCAACTTTATACAAAAAAAAAGACCACCATTGTGATAAGAATGTCTACTAGAGCATCTATACAAAGTTTGAGCTCAATTGGACCCACTTTGATGAAGATATTTGAAGTGGTCGAAAGAGGGGCCCGGTCGATGTTAGGTGTCATGATAGTAGCTCCTCTAGCTACAAGATTGATTTCTTCCTGACTTGGTCCATACACTGTCTGTCTATGTCCCCCATCCTCTATTATGCACGCTCCTACTCTCTCAGACCTCATTTTGGCCTTAATGAAAGCAGGCGGTGACGCTATAATCTCCGCTACACGTATCACAGGTTCAGCATCTCTTTTCACCCACAAAACGGTCAAGAAACTGTCAGCGCAGGGAAAGATTAAGGTTTCTCTTCCTACTCGAGAGAGAGGCGAGTCCCACAGAGGCAGAGGCGGTCGTGGTGGCCCTGGTCGTGGTGGTGCCACGGGAGGTTACCACAACTTCCACCCCATTTACCCTTCTGCTGGCATCCCGCATCACCCCCCACTAACGATGATGCACCTCCTTTCTCGGGTCCCTGGGCGAAACGAGCCACAGCTGACCCCAACGCGGGCTGGGCTTCCACCTCACAGACCGAACATGGTATCCCTCGGCCTGATGTAGCAACGCCGAGTCCCACCACTTGGGGTGCAACCTCAACCGCTAATGGCTCCGCATCCGCTTCTCCTATTGTCGAGTCACGGCCTATTCCTGCCGCTCGAACCATTGTCGGGACTCCCACCTCCAAGTTCTCATGGGCGCAAATAACCTGGTTTTTGTCCTCTGCTTCCTCTTCCAGTTCTGGTCTCATGCTCTTCTCGATAGCGCCCCCCAAAAAGCCTCCTACCCCTGCTGCAGCTGCCATTCCCCGAAACGCCCCTCTCCCTCCCGTACCACCGGTGCCACTCGATCCCCCTCGCGGGCCTACTCTTTCCCCCGCACCTGCCACTGAGATTCAAACGGGAACTCACCACCGTTCAAAACCCCCCTTGGTAGGATGAACTACAATCAAAATCCTCTGCCCCTGTCGCCGAACCTGGGACATAGCTCCTGGTAACGAAACCAAATTCAATGATGAGATGATCTGATTCGCCTGAATCATCGCCATGGGCTGCAGCAGCAGCTACAACAATAGCAACAACAAGGTGGACATGCTCCTCCCCAGGGTGGCGTGCAGTGAGGTGGGCAGGACTATCCGGCTTTCATTGGTTGAACCTGGCGCCTGCAATGCACCCGGGCGTCTCAGGAAACAATTTATATCGTTGTCTCCATTATTCGAAGTGTTGCCACTCACTCATGTTTACACGCATTCAATCCTCAATAGTCTCACTTTTGGCTGAACGTGATATGTTGCCAGAGGACGCGGGTTTGCCACAGCTCAGATCCCATTCAGCATCCTCTCCTCGCATCTCGCCGGTCCTAGTATTTATCTCGGCATGCGGCGAACTTTGCAAATGCTCCTTAGGTTGGCTTTGTCGTTCTGAACGGCTTGATCTACTTATCGTCGCCCATCCTCGTTTTTTGTACCCCCATTCCTCTTCAATCCCCACCAGTTCTCATTCAGGGACTTCGGGATAGAGGGAGCAGTAGTCGCACCTCGCCTGCAGATGTTGACGGCCCCTGCACGATGCCCCATCCTCCCGCACTGCACTCGGGCGCATCGCGATGCATTTTCACCTCTTGCGCCGCGCCTAGACATCTTGTCTGACCTCTCGTTCCATGTACAGTACATCGGAGCTTCTCGTGCTGCACCCTGACCTCTTGTGGCTCTGCCATGGCCGCTTGCTTGCTGCCTTTGCAAACACCTCACTATTTTATCATCATCTCCCTATACATACTTCCATGTATTTCCACCTGTTCCTGTTTTACTATTATAGCCAACTTTAACTAACGTGGCTTTAATATAAAACTGCACGATGTACGAGCAGTCGAACTGAGTGCTCCTCGATAGAAACGGCTTCCGAGCCGAGTCGTGGTAGCACTAGGCTGTTATAGTCCCGGCACTCAAACAGGACGCCACTCGCTACTAAGTTAATCAGGTAGCTCGCTCTATCTGATCCCCTCCATTCAACGGAGGGACGGTACAGTAGGTTACAGTGCGTGCCAAAGTTTCTCCGCTCTTCACATTGTGCTGTGACCGATCTACTGTAGTTCGGATTGTCGGACCTTCATTGGATGACGGTATTGGGCAATTCAGATTTTGATCACGATCCGATCCTAGCTCACTACGGTAACTTATCTGAAGGCCGCACTCCAACGCTTTCGCCCGCGCAACGTACCTCACGTGAGACCGAGCCTGAGGTCACCTGTCGAGGTGAAATTGTGCAGATCCAAAACCTCGCGCACTGCGGCCATTCGCACAGGTTTCCATCGCCTTGGTCCGTCATAGCAACCTTGTAATTCTCCCTGGCCTGGCCATCCTCTCAAGTCCACTATAAAATCGCGCACTACGCTGTTCCAGCTCGATTGCCGGATTGTAAGTTCCGTTATAACAATGACTTAGTACGCTGGCAACATCTTAACAGAAGTTCCCTTCGCAAATCTCTATAGTATTTCTCCTTCCGTCCTGCGTCAGCTACACGTTCATATACAGCAGAATGCTATGGTCAGCATTTAACGTCATCATTTTCTTTCTTTCGCAAGTGCTCATTTCCGCGTATAGTTCCTTCGATCATGTCTGCTCCAGAAATCGCCAACTTGAGGCTCATGAACTGTCGATGTTCCCGTCGCAGTTCTCAGCATAGCGGGAGATGATAAGTAGCTCAACCTACTGGGCACGACTGAAGACTATCCTACAAGTGCAAGGCGAAGAGAACGACAGGTTTGGCAAACGTGTTTGGCACATTATCATTGTAGGTGGGCATTTCTCCACGATTGATTGTTGTCACGCTCCTTGAATCTCCTAGCATATCTTCCGCATTGGCTGTTCCACATTCGCCTTGTTACGACGTTTTCTTATCACCCTTGTTCCGTCCCGCAGCCGTTTTATCGACATAAAGGTCAGGTCGCAGTGGTGGTCGTCACTAGCTGCCCAAAAGCGTGGCGGGGCAGGTATGACCCTGCACCACCGTCGTAACGCATGCAGTCGTTGTATATCATCGTCACCAGTGTCCCAACAGCCTCGCAGATCAAGGATGTCACCTTGTGATTGTGACACATGCAATTTGAAGGATCGTCGTTGTCATCATCGGCTGCATCGAAGCCGAGGCAGAGCGGAAATAGTCCCTGTGCGATGCTTGTGACACGTGCAGAGGCAGTCGTCGAGAGCCACAGGATTGAGATAATAACCTCCACCAGGGAGGCCTTTCAATTGGTTGACATGACGTTGCACCCCTCCCATCCTACTACATACTTAACATTGATACATATACCCCATCATGACGGTGTCCATAGCTGTGTTACACACTTCTCAACGCGACAGACCACTTCCCGCTACCTAGTAAGTGGTCCGTGTCGCGCTCCGGGGCATAATCCCTCCCCTTTCCTGGGTTCCCGCCGATAGGTCTGATCTTGTGCGTAGATTGTGGATGACTCGAACTCGTAGATTCGGTGTGAGAGTGGTGAGAGCGGGGGCGCCGGATAGGGCTACAGGTCGCTGGGTACAAACGTGGCCGGGGCAATATGTTCGATGAGGCGGGGCCGGTTTCCACGCGCTCTCCGACCACAAACACAAAGATCCTCCGATACAATCTGCTCGCTGTACAGCCACCTTAGGTACCAACCTTTTTGTCGGTGATACCTTGCCACCACCTGCGCTGCACCTAAGAAAGCGCCCACCTTGCGCAGTCCAACGTGCGCTCACCGCAACTACTGTAACAGGCTTGTCTGTGGCACACTTGCTTCTGGGGCTTCAGCAAATAGCGAGGTCAATTCCTATCCCAATTCTTGTCTGCCCTTCCACTGTGACGCGCGCATCGAGGATGTACGAAGCAGGCCGAACCATTGCATGGGGATACAGCCATCGCATATAAAGGGAGTGAGCACAAGCAACAACTCCAGTGGATCGACAAATGCACCGGGCTGTTCGAGGTTGGCTGGCTGGCCGCGGCGGCGGCCATGACAGCTCGGGCTGAGGGCGTGCGCCCGCGCGGGGGGCCGTTGGGACCTGGCTTTTCCTGTCCCCTTCTATCACGCTGGGCGATCTGCCTTTCCGAAATACATGATAGGCTGGCAAGGCGAGGGGTGAAGATGATGCTGGGGTGATGGACGCTGAGTGGACAATTTACCCACGGGATTTACCTCCATCATGAGAAAGGAAGGGGAGAGGCGATGCCTATTAGTAATGTTTTGGAGAACGCTGATGTGGATGTAAATCAGAATCACTGGGGTATTGACGTTATTACCAGGAGAGATATGAGGTATTTGTTCCTCGGTATCTGTCGCGTGGGCGAAGGTAAGGATGGGTTCCTATCCCCTGTGCGTCTGGTCCTGGTAATGAGAAGAAAGTATGTGTCCGTAGATTCTATGTTGAAACTTGCAGGTAGACGGAAATGACCGGAAGCGGTGCGGGATTAGTGCTGCTGCTAGACCCCAACGGATTGCGCTGCCCGAGATATGGCAAAATAAAATAAAACAAAAACAAGGACAAAATGCAACAAACAAGAAAAAGAAATCAAGATAGAGAGAGATACCTCTTATAAGGCCTGGAGTGCACAGGAAGGGACCGGGTGACAGTGCCAGACTCCGAGTCAGGCTCAGAGGTGTCATTAATTATTGTCTATAAGTAGGTGATCGGACACCCTCCAATTTCACATAGACATTCAAATTTCACCTCATGCCTCACGTCAAACTGTGTCCGAGTCGCTGACCATGCGATTTGGGTCGGATGACCATCGCCGCGAGGCGTACTGATTTGCGTTGGGGGGAACAGGTGCTTTGAACTGCAAACTGTAACCAGCGGTATGTCTTTAAAAGCCCTACCATGGCCCAAGTACAGTTCAGCACCTTCCCATCTCTCACACACGCGGACAGTATCAAATGTCTCATATTGAACAGCAACAAGCTCTTCAAGAGAATGCATTCCCTCATCCTCTTCTGTACCAGCCTCGGGACCATGTATGGCAGAATGCTCTAGTAAGTCACCCCCATTGCAATATTCTCTCGTTCGCAAGCGCTCGCGCTAACATGTACATACCCTTCTCTAGGTCCCACCTGCTGCCGGCGATGGCCAACGCCAAGAAGACATCCCAATGCCAATTGAAGAAATTGCTATTCAGGATCAAGCTCACCACCTACGCTACTTCGACAATGTCCAGCACAACGTGATGCACCATCCCCC
>QLOS01006629.1:0-12784 GCA_003313725.1 Russula sp. MG48
TGTTTCCAGCGTCTTCGACATTCACTGGCCCGCCCACTCCTTCGTCCTTCACTCAAGCCAGCATTCATGTTATTCCGGAGACGGAATTTCCCGTCGTTCGTGTCATTTATGACTTTACGCCTACATCCCCCTTTGAGCTCGCCGTGCATGGTCAGTCTACCTGTGTCGGACTGTGCTGCTGTTCTCTTTCCCCTCTGACCTCGTCCATTCTAGAGGGTGCAACTGTGCGTGTCATCGAGGAAGATGATGGCTCTGGATGGGTGAAGGTGGCTGATGAGGATGGTGGCCGAGGGCTTGTGCCTGCATCGTACATCGAGTCAGCAGACGCATCACGAGCGCCAGAATCAAGCGCCGGACACCGCCTTGGCTCTGGGCAGTTCGGTGAGTGATCCCACCACCGGATGATTCGCAGGAGCTCATATTTCCGGAAGTTCGTGGGCTGTATGATTACCAGTCTCAGGGTTCAGACGAATTGGATGTTTCGGAAGATGCTCGTATTGAGCTGACAAGTGGGCCTTCCGGCGGGCGGAACTATGCCGAAGGATGGTGGGAGGGTGAGCTTCAGCGCGTACCGGTTCCAAGTCATTCCATACCGATCTAAATCTTCTCAGGCATTGATGCGTTGGGCAGGAAGGGCATTTTCCCTAGCAACTATGTGAGCGCCCATTTTCTTGTCATCGGACTAGATGGTTGACACGACACAGGTGGAACTTGTTTAGGTCGTGGAATGCAATATGGACAGTTCCTCAATATGACCCGGTTTGGCGTTCCTACGATGGGGAAGTACGATCACTAGGCTGGCTCGAGTCGAGTCGAGTCATTGGTGTGGCGTATTTGTTCTGTTCTCGGGGCGCACCACAACTGGAGTGACTTCCGCTTCGCCCCTACACCTGTTGGTGTAGCCCAGGACCGCTACACCAGAAATGAACCATTTGGTCGGCTTGTGCATCAAAATTTTGCGCGCGCCCCCCGGGTGAAACACGGCGAAACGCTCCGACAGCTTTGTAAAGCAGTCGGGACGCAATATCCGCATGGTGTCGGTGTCGATGCGGTTGCATGTTGATTTCCATTTCAGACCACGTGGCCGTTCAGGCTCAGCTAGCGGGGTGTGCAGGGTGCGCAACACACTTACCTGCAATAGGCTGCTAGCTTCTATCGTCCTGTCCTACCCTAACTCCCCTAATACTGTAGTGTCTGGAATGTCCGACTACAGCCGTGCCCGCTATCCTGAGCTATCAATGGCCAGGTTCTTCATAGGTGTGCTGCGGAAATTCCAAAACTCAATCGAGTAAAGATTGATTGAACCTCCCATTTTCACTGTTATTAAAGCGCCACTCACTTCCTGATTTAATATACGAAAACGGTTTACCCTCCGTAGCGGTGGCAGCTCCTTTGTTGGCTCTGGTATTGTTCTCACCGAATCGCCAGTACCTTATAGATCCGGGTTCGATATAGCCAAACCTTGCACGGTTGTCGCATTCACACACACACGAAGGGCGTCAATCCCATGGGGTCTCTCACGTACGTATGACGTGCGAGGGCATAAAGACTCGTCTAGCCCGCGGAGAGTAACGGTGCGACTGTTGGCGAACCCGTGAGAGCTTCACTCCAACATACCGTATCTCTATCCAACGATTCTGGGTGTTGGCTGCGGAAGGTCAGAAGCATAACGGAGAAGGTTAAATGCCTCCGCTTTCAGCCCGTTTCAACTTATCATGGTTCATTTACGCGAGGTTCGCTCTCCTCTCTCACACGCTGGCTGATTGAAGCCTATCAATGCGTATGGCTGTACACGGCCATGCAAAGAAAGTTTCTGTTGGAGCAGCGCATAGACGGACACTTGGCGCAGAGCACCTGCAAATGGAAGAGCCATACTCTGTCCATGATGGGTGGCTGCACAGGCACTAGGAGAGCGCCTTCTCATTGCCACCGCAAGCTCCTCTCTCTTATCGCTATCCTGATACACTTGCCATATGGAGGCGGTTGGGGGGACGAAGGGCCCTCCGCTAATGCTTCGATGCAGTTTGCAGAGGGCCCACGAGGCGTGGGGGCGGTACCGTGTTGAGCTAGAGCTGAGGAGCACAAAGGCTCGGGTGTACGGGAGCAAATAGAACTGCAATGCGAACTCACAGACTTCTCTTCTCTTCGGAGGCTTTGTTTGCCACGCAACCGCAGCCTGAGAGCCGCCCCCGCTGCCGCCGCCTCTCTGTTCTGGACCTCCCTCCGTTCCCTCTTCTGGTTATTCTTTTCGGGCTCGAATTTTCATATCCCGCCATGTCGATCTATCATACAGTAAATGAGTCTGTCAGTTCGTGCGAGTATGCGGTGATCCGCCGATACAACCGTTGCGCGCTTCAGCTCAGCGTATCGTCGGGATTGTGCGCGTTTTGCGTACGGCGCGACCGCTGGCGCTTCCCGCCATCCCTCGGTATTTTCCAGATCATAATTATATTGGTATCCCCATGGGCATAGAGACGGTCTCTTCGCCTCTCTCTCCCCCTTGCGAGGTAGGCCAGAGGCACTAAACCAGAGAAGGATATCATTCTTGCTCCTTGTTACGAAACTAACCCCCCCCCCCAAGCCAGGGGTTGTAAGGAACGCGCCCGAGAGGCTTGTGGGAATCTAACCCGATGAAACACATGTCGGACTTTTGGGTGACAGAGGGGCGGTAACTTACACTTTAAAGCTCACCATTACCATGGAAGGGAGACTAGTGTCAACCGCGAGCCATGTTGGCCGTTGGGCGACCAGAACCAATAAAATGAGAAGATGTTGTGAGATGGTAGATGGAGGCTTGATACACAGGGAATAAGTACAGCAATCGCACGGGGAGGAAAAGGTGGGAGGAGGGGGGTTTTGGATCGGCTACAATTAAACACGTAGAGATAGCGAGGGAGGGTAAAGTGCAAACGAAACACATCGGAAGGACAAAACTACCTGCCTCCGCTGCCAACCCCCATGCTCGTCCGAATGAACGCACCGTTCGTCCCCATTGGCCCGTAACCTGCGCCTGGCGGCATCTGTGCAGACACCTGAACACCCTGGACTGAAGCTGCCGAGGACCCATCGACACGGCGGTCCTCGCGCTCGGCAGGCGTCGCGCCACCGCACCCGGGATCTGGCGGACCATTCGTTTGCGAGAAGGTCTCGCCGAGTCCGTAGAGCTTGCCGTTGTACTCTGCGTAGTCGACCTGATCTTGGAAGTACAGCTCGCACATTTTGAAGAACGTGGACGCCGTGAGGAGCGAATCTGAGCCGGCCTGGTGGGAAGGTCCGATACGCATCACCTAGAGAGTGCGATTTTTGTGTTTTAATTCATCGAGCACACGTGTGAGTCGCGCAGCACATTTGGGCAGAGGGAGGGGGACTTTACCCCGAGGTCATCAGCGACTTCTTGCAGCCCCCCCTTGAGTCCCTTCGCCGCTCGCATCATTGTCTTCATGTCATAGCTGATGGGGAACCACTTTTGCAGCCTTTCGAAGAACGCTTCTTCAGTAGTCGGGAGGGACAAGGCGGTAAGGAGCTTGAGGAAATACCCAAAGTCGTAACCGCTGACCGGCCGTGCTCAGCTGACAGGGTTTCGCGAAAAGAGGTACATGCGACGAACCTATGGAAGGAAATCCACCTCGTCTCATCCGTGAGGACCAGTCCAGACGTGATCATGAGCTCCGCGAAATCGTTTGGCAATATCCCAATCTCCTCGTGCCGTTGAAAATCGATGCCAGACTTCTGAAGGAGTTCCACAGACTCCGGCGCGAACACGTCTTCGCTGGACTAGCGTTAGTCGCCGTCTCCCGACCAGAGCGAACCCGGAATCGCCGCGAGGAAAACGGTACGCACTTGATGCTAAAATGAAAGTTGAACTGCCATGTCGACACCTCCTGGGGGTAGTTGCCGTCCTCGTCGGAAAGCGTAAGTCCGATCTGGATGATCTTGAGGAGGTCCACGTTACAGCGCATTGTCTGGTAGTGGTAGTCAGACGAGGTTTTGAAAGTGCCTATTGGACGTGCGACGACGCCAGGAAACTCGGTGTCCTAGAGGAAGCATGGAAGTCGTGAGGTTAATGCGTGGCGAGGTGCGTCCCGTGGCGGGGAGGCATACCAGAGCAACAAACGGATATTTGTCTATGAGGTCGCGTATGTTCCGCATCTCGAGCTCGAGATTGGGCGCCCATACCTCTCGTATGGGCGACATTTGCCTGTTTCCCTGTATCTGAATGATGCCGCTACTCTCAACTGGACCGTTGACTTGACTCCAACTCAATCAAATTGGGTGGCCTATCAAATACCGGCACGTGCCCTATCTTCTTACACGTGATGTATCGGAGGCGAGGCAGGAGCCTGGAGGGCTAGAGCTCTATCTAGAGGCTAGGGTGGGGGCACCTTAACTCGTACGTCTATCTGACACATCAAACAGGCACATATGGAAGCACCATGCGGAATATGAGGTCAACTGCTTCTCGGTTACTCCTCATACGGTACGTATAGTCGGGCACCTCGGAACTAGTATTTATCCGCATAGCAATCACCCGATGAACTGAATTGGTATCGTAAACGAAATCTCCTCGCAGGTTGGAAATGTCTCTAGAGATACATAACAACGAAACCACATAGCTATCGAAGAACCCGGATGAAATGCGTCCTCACGACTACGGCCTGGCGGAAGATGGAAAAAGCACCACAGCAAGCTCCAGCAGGGGGCGTCTCGGCCATGCGAGGGAGAGAAATGGAATAACAAACTTATCACGGGAGAGAGGCACAGCCTGGTGTAAGACGCTGTGATAGGGGCATCATAACACAAACACAAACCCATGGTGGCGTGGGGCAGTTGATTCCAGAGAGGACGCGCGTCATTCGCTTCCCCTCCCACGACGTTGCACATGCTCGATATTCAAATAGTCGCGGGAAAAAATGGATGCCCTGGATCGGAAATTTGCCGTTCATCCAGCCGGCCTGTTGGTGCCCATGGGAGGTTTACGCAACGCATTACCTCGTCTCCGCACGGTCATATACCAACGTTTGTTGTCGATGGACGAACAGTGGAGAACTGGGTTGGGGGTGAGTAAACCCTGGTTATCGATATAGAAGGGTCTGCTGGAAATGGCGAAGTTGGGCAAGTTTTCAGACGATGGATCATTGCAGAGTTTTCGTTTCGGAGAAGCTGGGATCCGGTCGGAAGTCGTAACGCCAACGGATGAAGGTTAACACAACCCAATCTAGACATTGATCGAGGGGCTCTGCGCCGCCCGACAGAGAATGACCTAGAATGACACGGGGATGGTTACAACAAATTGTGGGGTACTCTATGCTTACTGACCGTATCTTGTCTTGGATTGTGTTACGCGAGTGCTACTAGCGGGCTAGCCGCTATCGGGGTGGTTATGTTGCGAAGGGGGCGCTAAGAAAGGACGACGCACTGTGCAGGAGGCGTAGATGAACCAATATTTCCATCAGGAAGGAGGAGAAAGAGGGGGCTCAGAAGAGAAGTTAATTGGATCCGACAGGCTGGACATAGAGGGGTCAGGAGAACAACTAGTTGAAGTCGAGATCCGGAACGGGATAAGTGCAACCGGTGAACTACGACTGTTGTCATTCTTAGCATGTGGGTTGGAACGGTGATCTCAGGGTTGCGTTGGCTGACTGTATATCATGGTGTGTAAGGAAGTCGCGGAAACGGAGGAGAGTGCTAATAAACGCCCATGTTGAAGATACGGTCACAACGAACCTAGTTTAGGCTAGGTATCATGACGCCGGGACAAAATATCCACTTTCGCACATGGAACCGTGGGCCCGGACAAGCGGATAGGACCGTGGGGGACTTCCGAAGAGGGCAGTGAGGTGACAAAATGGAAATGACGGAGCAAAGCCGAGACCGCTGGGACCGCTCTTGCCCTATCGATGAGGAGCAAAGTTTAGAAGAAGCGTGATTAGGGCGATAAAAACGCCTTAAGGCATGAGGCGTTCATTTGCGCCCAGGATGGGAGGAGGGAGACAGCTGACAGCCTGCAGGACCGGAAAAGCCATCTCGGGACATTACCGTGAGGGTGGTGACATTTGAGGGCCCCTCCCCTTCAGAAGAGGGCAGAAAGTCATACCGGCGTGGATTGTCCGAGTCAGAGATAATAGACCATTGTCCAGAAACACCCGAGACCCTGAGTATCGTGAGGTATGCATATGCTAGGAGGTCCGCGATTGCTCCGGGGAACCTAATGGACATGAGATTCTCCTGGAGCACACTGTTACGGTAGCTTCTGACAGGAAATTCTTTCTGATATAGGTATAGGGAGCTTCGTGGTTACACGACGCCATGCAGAGGAGGCGTCTGAGTTGACTGGGACAGCCTGAAAACGCGTGTACGCAAAGTTCGGAGATACCCGAGCGGTTTATTATTTATTTGTCTTTTCTTTGTAAGTGGGGTCAAGCGAGCCCAGCTATGAGGGGGAGGGGTATTCATATTCATAGAATAAGGAGAGGACAAGAAAGGGGGACCAGAATTTGGCGCCTGGTGAGAAGATACGCAAGTGGACAAGCGAGAACGCCACTAGAATTGTGGGTAAACCGGAACGAACCGTAAGTAGGAAGGAGCCTTTCTGTTGGAACGGGCGCGAGAGACTAGACGCGGTTCATAAAAGATGATATCGCCATGGGAGACTAACAAGACGAGTTGAGATGATGGAGTTTTGTAAGTAACAACTCGTAAGGTTGACCCGATTTCCCGTTCCCGGGCCCGGGCCGGGAGTAATACTTACCATTAGCACTCAATCTCGGTCTCAAGTGAGTTGTGTGCCCTGCCCTGCATTCCTCTTCAGGGCATCCCTCTTCTTTCCCCTCTCAACAGCCCCCGCTAAGGGCTTTTCCCTTATATCACCCCCCCCTTCCATACCCTCCTGCGGATGCCCCACGTCTTTTGACAATGAACGCCGTTCACCCGTACTCCGATGCTCAGGCGCTCGTGTACACTCCTCAGTACACCGATCCTACTCACCACCACCGTCCTTCTTTCCACCCGTCCATGTCTGCCTCACCGTGGTCGCCTCCAGCACATGCCCTGATGTCTAGCTCACCAGCTGACCATGCCCGAATGTATTCTTTGATGCACCAACCCATCCATACCTTGCCATATTCTGCTCCCTCAACCGGAATCTTCTATAATCACCATCCTCATAGTAATCATCAACAACAGCAAAGAATGCAACTTAGCACGCCAGTACCACTGAACTTCACTGGTCCTCAGATTGAGAGTAGCATTGGCCCCCACCGCGGCGTCTTGACCCGCCGCCAGGCACGCAACGCACCATTGCGCGGAACGCCTCAACCTCCCGCCGCTCAGCAGGAAGGTACAGAGTCCACCACTTCGAGCGAAACTCAAGACGTGCGTAATTCGCCTTGCTTTGCTTTTTACACTTCTTGGCCTAACTACTTGTGCCCAGGTGCATCCCACTCAACCTTCGCCGTCGCGTTCACAGACGCCCGCTAACGGCATGCCCTCAGGGGAACCTTCAGAACACACGGACACCCCCATCTCTGCGCATCAAGACACACTCTCAGTGCCACCGCTGCCCTCGTTATATACCGCCGCGTCGGTTCCTTCCGAGGCCTATCCCTTCCCCTTCTTCCCTGGACCGGGCTTCAGCCCTCGTGCCGTCTCTCCTACGCACAGTGTTGCCTCTGCTATCACTAGTCTCACAGAAGGGACTAGCATAAGGTCAGACATTGAACGGCCAATTTTCAAGTACCCCACAGGGGAAACGCTCCAGAAGCTCATTGGCAAGCCGCGCAAACAGCGGCTCTTCAATCACCAGCGTAAGGAGATTTGCCTCTACCACCAGAAGAACCCTGGGATTCGGCAAGAGGACATCGCAAATAAGTGGGGCGTGGAGCGTAGCACAGTGTCGAAGATTCTGAAACAGAGGAATAAATGGCTCAACGTGCCCGACGGGGAGGAGCCTCACACCGCTAAGCACCGGTATGCACCGTTTCCCTGTTCCACGCCTTCTTCTAACCGTCTTTCCCCTCCTATAGGCCGTCAAAGTTTCCCGAGATTGAGTCTGAGCTTGCCAAATGGCTGTACGAGTGCCGCGACAAGAAGGTGCAGCTTACTGACTCCGTGATCCGGAACAAGGCGAAGGAGGTGGCGAAACAGCTCCAGATCCCCGAAGACAAATTCAAGGCGAGCTCCGGCTGGGTAGAGAACTTCAAGCATAGACACGGCATCCGTCGAGGCCAATTTCACGGCAACGGCAGAAACGCACGGTTGGGTCGCCTACACGGCGTGGCTACCGACTCGGCGCCGCACTTTGGTCTGTCGATCGCGGACTATCTCGCCCAGAACGACCTCTACCCGGTTGACGACACGTTGAGGAGGTCCCCGACGCCACGGCCGGGAAACGTGTCCGGCGACTCGGGTCATGATAGTGGCGGCTCTCAGGGGGGCGGCACTGATGGCAGCCTGCCGTCTCCAGTGCGGGTGGAGTCCCCCATTCGTGCCTCGGCCCCTTCGGGCATTCATACTGCCGGTTCAGACGGGGCCCCCTCTTCTACGCTCTCCTCGCTCTCCTCTGCGTCCTCTGATCAGCCGCCTGCAGACCTCGCCGGTAGGTACAACCCTGGCATCCAGGACCACGTGCCGTCTGCGAATCAGGAGTATCCACTTCCCCTCCCCCGACAACGGCAGCAACGCATGCACGTCTTTGACTGTTACGCGGAGGGCTTCCCCCCACCAGTTCCCTCTGCTGCAGAGGCCCTGGAGGCGGTAGAGAAGGTCATGCATTTTATGGACTCGCAATACAAAGAGGAAGATGCGCTGTCAGAGTTTCAGCGCCGCACGCTCCTCCATGTTCACATGAAGATCACTGAGCTGAAGGAGCAATCGTTGCCATCTACAGAGGACACTACCCATCACGAACTCTGAAAAGGACACTCCACGCCTGCGAGTGGTTTCGTTTTTTTTTTTTTCCCATCTCATTCAGCGGTCACCTTGTATGTCGTTCTTCTCCTGCATCTCTTTCATTCTGTTCTGGCCCATATCTCCTGCATCATATCCGTTTTCTTCACTTTGTGTTCAATTCCATCTGCAAGCACATCCACAGCTATCGCCATCATGCAATTCTTGTACTCATTCCCATGCCATACTCATTGTTGCCCCTGTCATGCCAGTTTTTTTTTCTCTTCCGCAGCGTGGAGTACCGTTGCAGCGTTTGTTTCTGCTCGTCGTCCACACCCTCTGGTTTTCCCATGCATTGAACGCTCTTACCCCTCTCATGCTTGCATCTTTCCCCTTGCGTCTTGATACCCGCACTGCACTTTACGTAGCTGTCCTGGTACATCACCTGTTTTCTCCTCGTTCCTGCGATCCTGCGATCTGACCGTGAGTGCAATAAACCGCGGCGTCCCTTCCACACGTAATTGCCCGTGCCCTGCAATAGGAGAAAGGCGACAGGATTCGTGTTCACCGCACACTACACGCGGTGGGATGCCTCTCTTCCCACTCGGAAAACACGTGGAACAGGTATGGCAGGTACGGCCGGGCAACGTTTTTGGCCTGAAAGTGGCGTACGATACGTAGACTATCTGATACGGCGTGACATACGAATCACCGATAGAAGTGCACTCTCGAGCCTCGAGGATTAGGTAGCACGCGGGGCCCCGCGCGGTGGACACGTTCGCGGGGCAGAAACGGCGTGCCGTCAGCGCGCGAGCCCTTGACCAGAGGGACGGCCACGATATGTGCGAACAATACGTTAGTCGTCGCTCTTCGCCGCCGCCGCCGCCCGGCGGGCGGAGCCACGCGCCAGCCGCGTGGCGACTGTCAAAATACGGTACCTTTTTCCCACCAGCCCTAACCTTACTCCACAGGCCCCCTGAAATTCCCAATTCCCTCCAATTCAGTTTCTTCCTTTCTTCGTTCGCTGGTGGTGGTTGCCCATCAGAACGCCAATAACGAACGTGTACTGTACATGCGCCCAGGTGTGCTCGCGTACGTATTGGGTTCTCATCAATCAGTCAGGCTTTCTTGGCGTGGCCGCCATATTCTGCCATCAATGATTGACCTTTCGTTTTGACATGGCGGTAGGGCCATTGGCACTATAAAAGGATCAGGAAACTAGGTTAGTGTGACCATGTATGGCAGGAAGCATGTGGACGACCATGCGGCACCGCAAGTTCACGGCGGCCGAGAATTACAGTGTTGCACAAGTCGAGGGGCCAGGGCCCAGGCAAGAAGCGAAGAGCCAAGCTTCGACTGTATTGTGTACGCTCGAAGAAAGAATGGAAAACGGAACAATAAAAGAAGCAAACAAAAACAAGGATCGCGTGCTGTGGGACCACTCACCTCGCCGTGCCTGCGTTTTTCATTATTGTGAGCTTGCCAGATGAGGCAGCGTTCACCATCTGTTGTTCGACGGACTTGTTTATCTTGGCGCTGAGTGCCTGCATCATAATTCAGTTGGATGTTATCAAGCGAAAACGAAGAGACAGGGAGGGAAAAGGAATAGGAAGCAGAACGATTGAGGATCAGAGCTATACCAACCTTGTGCATGGAGGCCTGCTTGATGCCAGCAGCCTTCTTCGGGGCGACGTTGCGGCGGCCTTTCTTTGTATTAGCGGCGGCCTTGTGTGCACGTCGTGCGTTGGAGCTGGCCTTAGCTTGCAGGCCTTTAGTGGTTCCTTGAACCATTGTGCGTGGTGTCTGTCAAAGGATTTGCCGTCTTTGTATAGGTTGTTCCTGTGGAAGAGGGTTAAGGTCACGGAGACACCCGGTTCCCACGCCCACGCGAAAACCGACCACCGCCGACATCCACTTGGCAGTGGCACTGGCACTGGCACGTTAATCTCGAGCACGGCGAGCTCAACTCCCCATGCTCCTTTCTTCTGCTACCTTTGCACGGCTACCGCGCGTCGCCACACCTACAGAGAGGGTATGCCCCTCCCTTTCTCGAAACCCACTGCTAAATAGCTGGCGCTGACCTGTCATCTTTGCTTTGCTACTGCAGCGGGCTGTGCACGATTTACTCGCTTTGCCTGACAAGCCACCGATCATCTCGTATGGTCCTGCTGGGCGCAGTGCAGTAACCGGGCACGTTGCGACCGTCTTTGGCTGCACTGGCTTTCTTGGACGCTATCTTGTCTCCAAGCTCGGTGCGTCCCCATCATGCTGGCCTATGCGCGACACTGACCGTTGGGGCGTATGCATAGCCAAGGCGGGCACACAGGTCATCATCCCTTACCGCGATGAAGACGAGAAGCGTCATTTGAAGGTGACGGGCGACCTCGGGCAGATCGTGTCCATGGTGAGCTGTCCGTTGCCGGGCCTCTTCCTGACTGGCTTAGTGCTGCCCGGCAGGAATGGGACATTCGCAACGAGGAACAAATCGCCGAATGCGTCCGGCACTCCGATATCGTGTACAACCTCGTCGGTCGCGATTATGAGACCAAGCACGTTTTGTCTTTCTACCTCTTATCTCATTTCTTAGCCCGCCTGTCCGCGTAGAAATTTCACCTTTGATGACGTCCATGTCAAGGGTGCTGGGCGCATTGCCAAAGTCACCGCGAGCGTTGGCGTTCCTCGGCTGGTCCACGTATCGCATCTCAACGCTTCGCCAACTTCGACGTCCCAGTTCTATCGCTCCAAGGCCGCTGGTGAGACTGCCGTCCGCGAGGCGTTCCCCGCTGCCACGATCGTTCGGCCTGGCCCGATGTTCGGGCATGAGGACAAGTTCCTCACCAATATGCCACGTATGTCCCTCTTCTCCTCATATCTAATCTTCCTCCCTGAACCCAAGTCCTACAATAAGTGTGGCCAATCTGGTGGAAGCTCAATCACGGTCAAACCAGGGCCCGCCCCGTCCACGTGCGCTTCTATAGCTGCTGCGTAACTCTACGTCCCACTCACCTCCCCTCGCAGGTAATGGACGTTGCCCAGGCGCTCTCGAACCTCAATGGCATGCCCGCCCTCAGCCGCACGCTCGCGCTCCCAGGCCCTTCAACGCTCACTTACGAGTACCTCCTCGAGCTCATCTCGACGCTCACCTACAACGCTCCTTCACGCGCGCCCGTGCTCCCCAAACGCGTCGCCCTCGTGCTTGCCCGCGCAGCACAGCGCATCTGGTGGCCTGCGCTGAGCCCAGACGAGGTCGAGCGGCGTTACGTCGACGATGCGGACACGCCGGGCGACTGGGCCCTCGTCGGCGTCGAGCCCGACGAAATCGAGAATCACGCGATCACCTACGTGCGCCGCTATCGCTCCGCGTGCGTCTTTTTTTTCCCCGCCGCCCTTTGGGACGGCGGCTCGTTTCCTTCTCCCCTGTCCTGTCCAACTAACTCACCATTTACCTCCTTAACTTGCCAGCGCGAACTATATCCGTCCTATCGTCGTGCCTCCAAGACCAGTTAAGCAACCGTCTCTACCATTTCATCATCTCGTAACACGTGCCTGACGCGGAGTGATTGTCCCTCACTATACAGTTGACCGTAGCTGAACAGTAGAACGCCCGTAGACCCAACAACGCGTTGCGAGGGGGGGGGGGACTGGGGAATAGACTTTGCATTTGTCCGGGACGTCATTCAATCGTGGGCACTTGCACATATATGTAACCAAATACATATACAATACCGTAACGGAAGTAAAATTCTTTCCCCTGCGTCAACCATCGTCATACGGAGAAAAAGGAGTGACACAGTGACACACCCGCGCCCGAGATGCGCCCGTCCCCCCGATTCCGATTTATGATTTTAAGGTTCAATCTCGTTTGTCACGGACGCAGCCGCATTTTGGCGGGGAACGGAAA
>QLOS01006638.1:7912-20569 GCA_003313725.1 Russula sp. MG48
TTGCAGTACAGGTCACACATCCCTAGAACATGTACATTACAGTAGTTCCAATAGTCTTCTGCTTGCCCGGCCTAACCCGGACTGCTTTTCCCACCGGCCTGCCCAACCGGGCCTGTTGATCCGTTAGGCTTGACCTTAAGTTAGCATCGAAATATGAGTAAAGATTATATAATTTGATTTTTTAACTTTCTTTTTTTAATTATCACAATAATTTAGTGTGAGAAAAAAAATCGGCGCAAGCTGCCGAACCACATTCAATCTCAGCCCTATGGCTGTAAAAACCGAAATAGGGGTCTGTCACTTTGAAAACCGCTGTATTGTTCTCTACATAGGTTGTTCTCCACTGAAGTGCGGTTGTCCTTATAAACCTGAGGCCCTATGAAACGGAGAGGCAAATGGCAGCAGATTCCTTACAAAGAGCTTTTCTTGTTAACCTCATGGCTGGACCCAAGGAAGAACTCCTTGACTTCGACGTTGGCTCACACCCAAAATTCCTCTTCATCGGACTCTTCCTTAGATGATGAACCCATGCCATCCATTAGTGACATGCTCCTTGGATCCCTAAGAGAACTCTACTTCAAGCGATATCTCAAGAAACGTGCCGAGACCAACAAAAGCGAGGATCACCTCCAGCTCTTGTTCACTGCCAGTGATCGGAAGGTTAACCGTTAACCGGCCAGAGATATTCCGATCGTACTTGCACATCACCCCCGGCCCCGGTGTTTTGACGGCCCCGTTGCCGCACTACATGATGATCCTATTTTTTCACAATCACTCTAACAACCTACAAACACCTGTCAACAAGCAGGTAAAGAGCATGAATGCGTCGTGTGTTTGACCAATAAAGACATGTTTGAAAGTCTGCAGCATATGCCGTCGTGCCGTTCAAAAACAGATTCTAAAACGCTATCAAAGTTGAATCTGTTTTTGAGAACTCGGACTCGAAAGGAGACTCGAAACAAAGGCTAAAACAGCCTCAATTATGTCAAAATAGATTCCGGGTTTTCGCTTTTGTTCACTGGTCTCCGGATTTCCAGTAACTCAAGAACCGGGAAACCTAGTCTACGTGATAAGATTTACTGATGGCCTGTTATAGTTCGTGAGAATGATGATCAGCAAAATGGGTTACGAAGAGCTATCTGACGCGTCATGATGACTGAAATCATCCGAGTCGGGGACTCTCGAGGAGCCATACACAGGTAAATGATGGGCTCCGCGAATGACTGTCTCGACCTCAATGACTCAGAGAGTGGGAACACCCCTCTGATCACACTCCAACTGGACGGTCCACACCCCCGTGTCCATGCGCAAATTTTGGTTGGATTGCTGCATTCCATGTCGTCGACACCCTGCAGCGCGTGGTTGCCCTCTGCCGTTTCGAGCGCCTCGTGCACTAGTCACGGCACAGCTTGGGCGATGGCGCTGGTCCGAGTCGGCATCTGTGCATGTACCATCATCAACATCTTCACCAGTACGGTACCGTGATAAGATAGGCGACCGTCGCGCAATGAACCTTCTACTTCATAAGCCCGCCATGCATGGGATTTAGGGAATTAAATTACATTTACAATGCGTTCCTGTTCGGGACCAATCAGCACAGACCAGCTGTCCTGTCAGCGATAATCCAGAGATACTGCTGCCATAGCATTGCCAGGAGGACGCGATACGTGGATCAGAACTGCGTTTAAGTTGTACTCTTATTCGACAGCTTGAGCACGGAATTGAAGTGTCAGGGGATGACTTGAGTCACGTATACACTACACTTGGCAATACGTTCAGTTCCTGTTTGGGCCCGGGGCCAATCACCACTAGCACAGTCCAGATGTCCTGTCGACGATCATAATGCCATCACATTGCCAGGAGGGTGTGATGTACCTGTTTTCAAGTCGTACCAATGCGTTCCTTTTTGGGGCCAATCACCACGGTGATAAGCCGCCCACTGCCAGCCTGGGCAGGCCTTGAGAAATTCTCAAAGTTCCCGTATCACACCGACTACGGACTACCTGACCCCCCTCACACCGGCTACATGGCCCCTCAAACCGGCTACCTGACCCCACTGCATCTTTCCTTTAACACTATTATGAACTTGAAAATTGGCATTCACACATCTCAGTCACTACCGTTAAATTCTCCGATCCCACCATCCCCGGGCCTCTGACCAGAGTCCCTTCCATCCCCACGTGTGGCCACCTTCGGCCTTACTCCACTCTTTTACACTTCGCAACTCCTTCCATGACCTATCCGAACCAACTATTCTCTGCTTTTTCATTCGTTGGTTTTGTACTCTGCGCCACTCCGCTTTATTGGCACTTGAAAGGTGAGTTCTTTTATACGTCTCTGTCTTTGCCGTCGTTGACACTCCTCTTGGTTCTAGCTTGGAATGTAGGCACTTGCTTGTACATGGCCTGGGCTGGCCTGGGCTGTTTGAACGATTTCATCAACTCGGTCATCTGGAACAGCACAGTGTCAAACGTGGCTCCAGTCTGGTGTGATATATGTCTGTACATACTGTCTTTTCGTCCCTCCACCGTCTCTGATCTACATTGTCTGTGTTGGAAATAGCAACTCGCTTCCAGACTGGTCTTACCGTCGGTCTTCCGGCAGCTCTGATCGTGATTAATCACCGCCTGTTCAAGATTGTCTCGAAAACCACGGCCTCCTCATCTACAAATGCGAGAGCCGAGAAGTATCGCGCTCTTTTCATAGATCTCACGATCGGTCTCGGGATTCCGCTACTCCAGATGGCACTGCGTTGGTACCACTCCGGTCATCTTTGAGTCCCCTGGCTAATCAGCTTTATAGAAATTATTGTGGAAGGGCATCGGTTTGACATCTTTGAGGAGATTGGATGCATCCCACACACGAAGAACGTCATTCTCACGCTTCCCCTAGTGCTCATCTGGGCCCCCATCATGAGCACTATCAATGCTTTGTACAGCTGTACGTTGGGTTGTTACGGCCTCTGTCCCAGCTTTGCGGCTTACCGTACCTTAGGTCTCATTATACGTCTCTTTTGGAAAAACTCTCGGAAGTTCAAAGGGATGCTAGGCCCGAACAAGAACCACAGCCAGAACCGATACATCCGTCTGATTGCGCTCTCCAGCACCCAAGTTTTTATCGCCCTGCCCATCTCTTTATATGTAACCTGTTTCACCAGCCTCATATCCGGCTTTCGACCGTGGATTAGCTGGGCCGACACACACAGCAACTACTCTCACATTGACCAATACCCCTCCCTCATATGGCATTCAAGACCAGACGTGCAGGTAGCTTTGGAACTCAGCAGATGGCTCATAGTCGTCTCTGCCTTCCTGTTCTTCGCGTTCTTCGGATTTGCGGAGGAGGCACGCAAGCATTATCGCCTCGCATATACGTCCGCCAACAGTCTGCTACGTCCCAGAGGCCTTGGCATCAGCAGAGCGAGCAGGAACTCCGCACACTCCCTCACCAGTTTCGTACCACGATCCAGGAAACCCTCGGCGGCGTTTGTTGGCTCATCGCTCACCAGCCACAGCCGGCCTGGGACGATGAAGGAATGCGATGAGTCAACTTTGGTATCCGATCAGAAGCTGCCCCCCAGCTCGTCCGTCTTCGAGGGGGCCCATGACGAGCCCAAAGTTGTAGGGTTCCTGCCTGACGACGATGACCCTTCCACCTCCCCTGCGACTCAGACGGACGTTGTTGAGTTGCCGACAATATCACGCGTTCCTGTCCCACCCCTGACCACTGCCGACTCGGACGGAGCGGTACCTTCCATACCTCCAGACCGGATAAACTTTTCACACCCACGTCGTCTTACCTCGATCTGTGCGAAAATGTATGGCCACTCGGATCTATCCGCAGTTTAATTACATACGTACCATAATCAAAAACCACTGCACGGGAGATAGAGAGGGGGCGAGAGGGACGAGATAAAGTAGGGATGCAACGACTGTCGAGACTGGCGGAGATACGATACTGTAGACTAGGACCTGGTCACATAAAAGGGAGAGGGGGGAAATGGAAATTCTAGTTTACAGGCAGAGAACGGACAGTTTACATACAATTCAAAGAGCACTTGTTGAGAATTCCTAGCTGTTCAGTCAACTCCGAATGTGAGATGTGCGGGAGCTACTTTGCCTTGAAGGGGCTTGCCTAGTAATGTCAGAAACGAAATAAGTCATTTTATATTGGTTAAATGAAAAGTGAAATGTCAGTATTTGGAAACTTGAGCTTGACAGGCGACGATGGTGATGGTGTCACCTGTTATGTTCACACTGACTCGGACATACGGTTGACACGTGGCCAGAGCCGCGTCGACGTTAATCGGAGGTATCCCAACCCGGACCCGCCTTGGTCGATCGGACCCGCCTTGTATTCTGTACAGTACGCTCCTGCACCCGGGCCGGGCCAACACGTGCTCTATGAAGCCCATCAGTTTGTCAGCATCCCACCTATTCACTGTCAGTACACCTACACCCTGCCTGTATATACGACGAGCAGAAAAGTATCCTCGCCGTCACGATAACTGGGGTCAGAAGCCTTAGATCACATGTGAGAAGAGAAGTCGGGTGACAAGACGTACCGTACGGACACGTACTATTAGCAAGCTAGTCTCTTCGCCTTTCTCTCTCATTTATGGGTAGCATCATGAGTCCTCTTCACCGACACGTGGATCTGAGCCCGCTGTCAATGAGACCGTTCCCGCCGCCCTCTGAACTGCATCAAGGCGTGGTAAATCCTGATTCCTACTGGGAGGCGGACTGTTGGCGTTGTTGAATGGTGATGCCAGTGGATGACAGATAAGGGGGACCCTAAGGGACCCTGTAGGGGTCATGGACATGCAAGGCAGTGCTGAGGCCTGCCTCTCACCGAGCCTGACCCTTACGAGTATGCGGGCCGAGCCCAAATAGCTTGACAGTTCGACATTTGTTTTAGTCGAAGGATGTTGGGCCGAGCCTCTGCTTGCTAAGTGGTCCGTTGTGGGACTCCACTGGAATTCTCTACCATCAGCCGACTGCCAACCGCTCTCCTATCAGTGGAACTGGTAGGGTTCGCACAGAAGTGCCACCCCAAGCCACCATTGATTGGGGCGCCGCGGCGGAGCATCATGATGCAGCCCCAACTTGAACGTACATGTTGTGTCGCACACCACGTGATCGGTGACCGTTTGTTGGCTCTCTCGCCCCCACCTCCGATTCCATCACTCAATATGAACATAACAGTGATGATTCTAATGTGTCCATTCAAGTTGACACCGATCGTTTGCAACCGTGATGCTGCCGCGGTGAGTGAGGCACATAAAATCCGAGCACTGCCACATAAAATACAGATATCTTGTCTAATAGCTCACCCATCATGGTGGTATTAAAGGGGCGGGTAGACATCGACGATCTCGGTGGCATCGATCCTTGCCTTGACAACAGACTACTGTCCCCAGAGGGTGATGCAGGGTGAGCACTAGGTTGTCGCAGCCATCATGCTTCCTTCAGAGCCAGTTACAGTGTATTGTCTTTTGGACCCAAGTTGTTTGGATTGCGCAACACCAGCACCGAGGGATTTAAACAATCTATATGTCTCACCACCCAGAAATTGGTCCCTTCCGCATTCCTCTTGTTTAGACCTGCCAGCTGCCAGCTAGGTGTGTGTAACACGTGGTGTCCTGCACGGCACCTTACAGGGTACAGGGCTCGCCTAACATGGCTGTGCGAATGTGCATGTTCAATGCATGGGTTGTCCAACATGTTTCCAGCTATCTGCAAAATGAAAATGGTAGTTTTCGAAATTCGCTCATGTGCGCCCTTGTTTATATAATTACCCATATTAGGTGGAATTGAGGCAGTGGTACAGTGGACTCGGAGGAGCGCTTTGTTTGTACATATATGGAAAGGGAAGTCATGGTTTGCTTTGCCGCTGTTTACCGTCAAATATCGCGTCTGCTATCTACACATCTCTCGTTTGCGACTTGCATCCTTTCTTCCTCACCAGCCACCAAAGCCTTCCCCGCATACTCTGTGGTTTATCCTCTAATTTTTGGTGTTTGCGACATGGGACATCAGGAACGTAAGTCCCGAATTCAATCTCGATCTTTCCGACCTATCTTGTGTCACCTACAAACGTGTCTTAATTTTCATCTTTACAGCTTCTATTCTATATCTAGATATCGGGATCTCTCTTTTTGAAAATGTCCTTTCGTCATTACCTCGATCTCATCCTGAACGTGCCAAATATCTTGAAATCCTGGCCAAGGCGAGATACGCGCACTACAATTTGTCTGATGTGCACGAACAACTGGACAAATCAATTCTCTATTACACGGAAGCATTGCTCCTCCCCCTTCCCAGGACAAATGTCATAGATCTTTTCTATCGCTTCACATGCGCCCTTCTCTGTCGTATGTTCGAATTCAAACAGCCTGATGATGTGAAGTATTGTATCAAATACCTCCGTTACTTCCGAGACCAACCTCTCGAATTCCTCAAGGTCCCACGCGATCAATTCATGTCATTTCTTGTGTCAGCGTTGGCAGTCCAAGTGGAGTTGGAGACTGGAGATGTGGTTCAGGATATCGAGGAGATGGCAATCCTCTGTCGTGAATTGCTCACCTCGAATATCTCAGAAAGCTCCCTAACGACCCCTGTTAAAGCCTTGGCCAGCGCCGTTCTTGCCAAAACCCGCGTGTTGGGAGAGCTTCAGGCACGAGCTCCAGTGATTGAATGCCTTCAAGAAGCGAATATGCGCTTATCACATTTCTACGATGTTTATTTGGCGCTTCAAGCCGCGCTTGCCTTTTCCCTTACCTATCGCGTCTTCATAACTTGTTCAATTGATGACTACGAGGAGGCAATAGCTTTCTGGGACAGAATCATGGCTTCTGGTCACCATTTCTCCCAAGAAATTCAGAATCTTCTCCAGGAAGTAGGTCCAAAGATGATCGCAGTACTTGCCTTCATCCGGGCCGACACAGTTGGGAAACCGGAGTATTTAGAGGAGGCAAATTACCGTCTTCGTACTTATCTCAGCGTGGCTCCTCTCGAAGATCCACTCCGCTACACGATCCCTACGGCCTTGGCGCGATTCGCGGAGCAGCGCTTCCGCGATTTCGGTGTCAGAAGCGTCCAAGAAGCGCGTTCTGGTGATCCGGCATTTGTCGGCGATTTGTCATTATCACCTCTGACTGCGTCTCTCATTGTCGAGTCACGGTCAAGTCTCTCTTCGATGACTAGCGAGCAGTGGATGCAACTCAATCAAGCGCGTGACTCCATACAGGAAATCACCAATGTAGCGGAGGTGGAAGAAGCGATCAAGAACTGTCGACTATCAGTCGCTTCCATTCACCCTGATCCAAGTCATCGATTCGCACATCTACCTGTTAGTGTGTTGGCCACTCTTCTCTTCCGCGCCTTTGAGCGCACTGACAAAATCGAATACCTCAATGAGTCGGTTGCCCTACAACGTGACATCCTTAAGATGCCTGGCGCGGGGCAAAGACATAGTGCTGCGGCTATACACCTTATTTCCTCCTTAATTTCCCGCATCGTGCTGCTTCGGCGCAGAGAAGACCTCGATGAAATCTTGCAATTATTCCCCATGGTCGTACACGATACAAACAGAACGATACCCCAGCGATTTAACTTTTCATGCGATTGGGCGGAGATTGCGCGTCGTTCAAACCACCCTTCTATCACGGCTGCCTATGAAGATTCCATCTCACTGATGCAAGACACTCTTTACTACGCACCAACCCTCGAAATACAACATTTTCATCTTGTCACTATGCGCGACAAATACGAGAAGCTGCCGTTGGACTATGCGTCATATCAGGTCCAAATAGGTCAACTCAAACAGGCAGTCGAGACTCTGGAGCGAGGAAGGGCGTTACTATGGTCCGAGATGCGTGGTTTCCGTACTACAGTTGATGAACTTGGCGCAGCCGACTCGGCTTTAGCAAGCAACTTCATCGCGGTCAACACTGAACTCGAGAAACTAACAATGTCCATGGTGCCGTGCGGAAGTATGGAAACAGATAGCAATGGAGTTGAGGGTCCGGAGGGAATGTATCCGTTCGGTCGTCTCGTGGTGAAGCAACGGAAACTTTGTGAGGAGCGCAACTCGCTTGTTTCACAGATCCAATCCTTACCGGACTTCAAGAGCTTTTTAATGTCACCGTCGTTTGACACTCTTCGTTCTGCTGCATCCCGCGGTCCGGTCATCATCATCAACCATTCCAACTGGCGCTCAGACATCCTCATCCTTCTTCAAAACTCTCCTCCTTCCCTTATCACTACGAACAATGACTTCTATGACCGCGCAATCGAGTTGAGCAATCGACTGGTTAAAACGAGAAAGGAACACCGTCTCGAATCAAAGCAGTATCGGAGTGCTCTCCGTTCCGTGCTCTCGAGTCTCTATGAACTTGTGGGCAGGCCAGTCATCAAGGAGTTCCACAAGCTGAAGATACCAGAACAGTCCCGAGTTTGGTGGTGTCCGACATCTGTGTTTTGTTCTCTCCCCCTCCACGCGATGGGACCAATTTCTTCAGATGACGGTGTCAAGCGTTATTTCTCAGACCTATACATCTCGTCATACACGCCAACACTATCCGCACTCATCGAATCCCGCATATCAGGAGGACAAACGTCAGGAAGACCTTCAATACTTCTTGTGGCGCAACCAGAGTCTCTCCGAGATGCTATCCCAGAGATCTGGCTCATACAACGTCTCAGTACGAGAGTGACCTCTCTTATCTCGAAAGGGGCGACACCTTCTAGCGTGGTAGAGGGGCTCAGAGATCACCAGTTCTCCCATTTTGTGTGCCATGGAACACTGGAACAAGGGAAGCCTTTCGATGCATCATTCCAGCTTTATGGAGGCAAGCGGCTTACACTATTTGACATTGTACGTTCTCGACTTCCCACCGCGGAATTTGCATTCCTCTCGGCTTGTCACACGGCAGAGATGACAGATGGAAGCATCGCTGACGAGGGACTCCACCTTACTGCGGCAATGCAATATTGCGGCTTCCGGAGTGTTGTCGGTACAATGTGGGCGATGGCGGATGCAGATGGACAAGATGTAGTTGAAGATTTCTACAAGTCAATACTGTCGATTGAAGAACCAGGTGTACCATATTACGAGAGATCTGCACTGTCGCTTCGCGACGTTGTGAAGAAGCTGCGGAGAAAGAAAGGTGTGCCTTTGGAGCGATGGGTGAACTTTGTCCATTATGGCGCGTAACTGGGGGTGCTACTACAATGTCTCTGAGTCGTTGAATTTTTTCTGGACATGGTCTTACCACTTACCACATATCTACAGCATGACTAGCATATGACTTAATGATGGACGAGTGCTCCGTATGCAGGTAAAGCTTCTTCCTTACTGTTTAGGCCCTGTTCGGTTGAAATAACCTCGGATTATAATCCAGATTGTACCACCCCAAAAAACAATCGATTCTTGCCAGTGGTGAAACAAGCTCAGCCACTCAATCATAGTCAATCGGGTTAAATAATCCGGATTATAATCCGAAATTATTTCAACCGAAGAGGGCCTTATCTGTTTCCTTGATCCAGACGATTGTTTAATTTGCGCTGACATTTAGAATTAGTTTTTACGTATCTATTTCTCGGGGGAAACGCCGAGCGCGGGGATTCGAGCGTCGACGTGAGACGCGCATGTGTACAGGCTCGTGCACCTCGGTCACATGTACTGGACGACCGTTTGCATATTCATCGACTCACTGTGTCACACTTCATCCTACAGTCTTTATTATCACCTGCATGCATGTACTTGAAATGATCGCATTGCGAGAATGTATCACTCCGACTTGTTCTCCAAAACCCAGCGTGCTAGTTTTACGTTTTAAGTCGTGCCCTCGCCCCACTGTTCATTGCTTCGCTTTTCGCTATCTCCAACCTCGCGTGGCATCCATGGTACACAAGGACGATGTGGGAGGGGGTGGTATGGGGTGGACATAACTGGTGTATCATTGCTCTTCATGAAGCTACTAGTACTAATTTTCCTTAAATATGCTATTGTATCATACAACGAAAACATTGAGAAAATCGGAGAAAGTGAAAGTAAGTCTGCCAACATACCACCGCAGACCAATAGCGCACAGCAAGGTTCATCACATACTGTTCCGTCGCACAATCTTGTAGCGTAGTCGATGTCAAGGCACATGATCCAGGTAAACCGTATCGAGTTCGAGTTGGAAGTGGAGTTGAGTAGGTGAGGAGTTAACCGAGGTGGTTGCATCCATGATGAGCCGGGAAAGGAAGCTACCAAGAATCATAGACAATGTAGCCATACGGAGAGTGTGATAATGGGGTGGTAAAGGAAATCATAGCTGAACTGGCCGCTGTAGACGGGGCTGGTGTTACCTGAGTCCGAGTTTGCCCGTCCTTCGGCCTCACGCTGATGATCATAGTACGTTCTGTGCTCCGCTAGTACGTATTGTGTAACCCAGTCATCTGTCAGTATCCTAACATATTCATCCGACTTCCTGTTCCCTCTATATCATTGGATCAATAGAAGCGAGGTGAAAGGATGCCCCAGTGCCAGTGGCATACTACTACACGCCGTGACATTTTATAGGTCAGCTAGCGTTTTTTTATCCTCCTTCCATATATTGGTAGCAGTGTAGCACCGGGAATGAAAGCAGGCGGTAGACACCGGTGCCATTGACTCGGAATGCTGTCCGCCATCATGATTGAACTTTGTCTGTGAGGAGTGGCGGCAACCTCACTACTTAGGCTCTGGCTAGCACGTGGCTTTCTGCGGCATACCCGGGCCGTTTGGCAAATAATCGAGAGACCTTGACCCCGTCTTCAAAATTACAATGGCAGCGCCCATCCTCAAGGCCAGAAATCCCAAGAAACGAAAAGAAAAGGAAAAAGTGGTGTTGCCCGACGCAGAGGCTGCCGTTGGGATATCGATGCGCAACGAGGGCGTGGACCCGTCGCTTGCCTATTCACCTCCCGCAGGCAGCGTTCCGGCGGACTACGACGTCGAGTTTGGCGAGTTTGACTATGATGCGGTGAAGGCGGACGAGGGTGCAGAGCTCTGGCTAGTTCGTGTTCCAACTGCGGTGCGTTTGCAAATCTGTGCTCGCTGCGCATGCGTCCCCTCACATCCTGCCTGACTGGGACGTTCATTTTTCCACAATCAGGTGAAGTCGAGGAGCTTGCAGGGCGTTAATATCTCATCACGATTGGGCCTCGTGGGCGATCTGCAGCGCAAAAGTGCTTCGTACGACCTGTATGCGCTCAAACCTACCCTCGACGCGAGTGGGAACGGCGATCATGACCATGACAATGCTGAGGAGGACGCAGCCGCGGCGCATGTCGATGTTGGCGCGGAGGAGCTCGGAAGTCTTTCTGTGCTCTTGCCGAGAAAAAGGAAGGGCGGAAGGCTCTATCTTTGTGCGTGTACCCACGCGCCTGGCCGGTTGGTCTCCTGTCTTGTTGATTTCTCCTTTCATTCTTTTGTCTTTTGGTGGTTCGCCCACGTTGGGTACTCTGTAGCCCCAAAGCCTGTCACGCGACACGTTGTGGTCGCAGCGCGGCCCCCGAAGCCCGCAAGACCAGATCCTGCCTCCGATTCCGCTACCTTTATCAACCCACCCCGGGAGGCGTACCCAGAGGCGGCGTTGACGCACCGCTTCCGACCGTACGGCGACCCCGGGGATCCTCCACCTGAAGACCACAGGGACATAGAGCCGGCGGAGGTCAGTACGAAAGAGAATGTGAAGCGGAAGCGGAAAGAAGGTGAATCTAGTTCACCGAAGACCGTGAAAGCAAAGAAGGCGAAGACGGGCATTTAGTCTTACCCAACCGCTTCAAGTTCTTGTTATGCCATACAACAATTATTTATATGCGTGCTTAATCAACAATATACAGGCTGGATGAGTGAATCTAAAAGTGGGTAATGTACTCTAGTTGGTACGATGTGACGCGCCCAGTGCTATCCTTTCGGTAGGCTGTGGACGTGGAACCCAACCGCGGAAGCTATTTCGAAGCACAACAGAAGTAGCAGTTGACCCATCAGGTCCATAATTGCAGAGTGTATCGGTAGGGCATAGATGTCTGGGTCAAGTCCGCGTGCCCACAGGTAATTGGTCAGGTAATACCCAACAGCCAACGATATGGTAATCTGCTGAATGTTAGAGACTGCTGGCAGTGTGAGGGACCTGGACTCACAGCGATGCAGAGGAAGACCAACGCGAGCATGGAGAATGCGAATCGCGGAGTGAGCCACTCAAAGAGGTGCAAGATGAGAAAATACACGAGTCCGACGGGCATGGCGACGAATAAGAGTACGATGAAGACAACACGCGGAGTAGGCTCATGGCGTAGTTGGTTATTCCGAGTGATGATGCCCGCGGGATCGGGGAGCACGTTGTCACGGATAGCTGATGCGGCAGTATGGAAAGCGGTCGACAGGCGGGAAACAAATATCGAGCCCGTGCCGCCGGGAACGCCTAGGAATAAAAGGGGTGTCAGCGTGGGTATGTGGTACGTTTTCGAAGACAGGCACCTACCACTAAAGGCAACAGCGAGAAGCGCATAGCCGTCATAGCGACTTACGAACAAGTCGAGCACGATTCCAGATGCGCTCGAAATGACCATCGCCCCGAGTAAAGGTGTCCAGCCTTCTTTGAGGAGCGGCCTAACGTGTTCA
>QLOS01006670.1:0-24712 GCA_003313725.1 Russula sp. MG48
GCCCGCACAGCAGCAAGGGCGAAAAAGGAAGTGGTAGAGAAAGAATACAGATGTTAGGACAGACAAAGCGTACAGCACAAGCGTTTGGGGTTTGGATTGAGGTGGCGGGCTTTGGTTGGGTTTAATCCACTGTAATACCAGCGTCAGCGCTGACCGATAATGAAGCATGGCAACGCAACGCACCAAGGCAGCGTAGACTAAAGAAACTGCAATTCCGAGGGCCAACAAGGTCTCGATGGTTCTGATTGCCACCCGCTTCTTTGGACCGTCTGTAATAAGGCGACCTTTCTCATCCACGCTGCCCACCGGTTCCTCCTTAGCTGGGCCCGTTAAGTTCGAGCCAAACTCGTGCTCCAACATGCGAATACGCTCTTCCTTCAGCTCTGGGTCCAGAGGAAAATCGTATTTGGGAGCATCAGTCTCAGACCACGGGACAAAGTCCCGAGAAGACGAGCTATTGGCCGCGGCATAAGGGTCATACTGGTTCCCGATTACGTGCGTAGCGCGATACGAGGGATCAAAGAAAGGTGCGTGAGAGGCTTCGGATCGTGGTCCAGTCTTTTGCGATCTACTACTGTCTTTCGCATACCACCCGCGCGACCATGCGGGAAATTGTGTGATGTCGATCTCTGAGTTTGTGACACCTCCGTGAGAGGACGGGGTGTCGAAGGGAGGGCGCAAGATCTTAGGTGAATACAGTGCGCCGTCTGTGGGAACGTAGACGGAAGGTGAAGTGTGAGACGATACGGGTATCGAGGGTGGGAATGCCCTGTAATCGATGTGTCGCGAGGAAGCGCTGCGGGATTGAGATGTTGGCGTGCCGCGAGAAGAGACGAGGGATGGTGGATTCAACGAAGCATGACTAGTGACAGTGAAGGATCTAGCTGGAGCAGGCAATGGATAATCATCGTATGTGGGACCGCTGGGATATGAGTGGGGACTAAGAATGCGAGCATAGTCGACAAGATCTAGTGCGTCGATAGAAGGATCGGAGGGCTCATGCGTTCGATACTGGTGTGTGGGAGAAGTCCTGTTGGTATCGTTAGTTTGAATTGGGGGTAGTAATCGATCTCCGAGGCGCAAGGGTGGGAGAGGATCGGTGGGGTCGGGAGACCACGGACGTGGGCGAGAAAGTGAAGGTGGTGGTTGAGATACCTCGGAGTCGTGAGATTGAAAATACATGGGTCGTTACTGGTTCGTTAAACTGGTCATAAAAATTATCACTAAGAGTAGAATGAAGTACAGGTGATCGCCCGAGGCCAGAGGCGAGGCAGGAGATATCGTTAGCACGTGCTACTTACTGCGTATGGCTAAAGAAGGGCTTCTAGCCAAGTTACAAGACGTTTAATCCCATTGCCACTCGTACTTTTCTCGGATTCAAAGTCGACCGTCTCTCCAACGCTTACCCACGTGGCTATAAATTCGATATCTCCGCCCTCCCATTCCGCGAATTTAAATACCTCTCCCGGAGGGCCGTTACAGTCTAGGCCTCCCAGTTCGGAATTGTCTTCGCCCTCGGCTCCGAGCTCGTCGATGGCTACGCTTCCTGTGTGCGATCTACGTCGCTTTTCGAGCTCTCGTTCCAAGACAGTCCGCACTCGATTAATTGCAAGCTGTTCTGACGATGACGTGGCTGAAACGCTTCCTGTCTTGAGAAGGTCGCATTTGTGAGCCACGATGAGCATGGCAGGAGGGTTCTGTGACGGTGGGATTGAGACAACGGCATGCAGAATTTGGTGCAAGTGCCTGGGGATCATAAGTAACCATCAGTGAGTGATGTGCAACGAATGACGCGAGGTCGAACATACTCTGCTACAATGGGGCCATTGCGGGATATGTTGCTGGCGTCCACAATGAAGACGATGGCTTTCGCGTCAAATAGATGCTCGCGGAATTGTGCACGGATACGAGGGTGACCAGGAACATCCACCAAAGTGATGCCTTTCTTCTTGTTCAGTGAGAGAGAGCATGTATTTGTCTGTATTGATGAGTGGCTTGGAAGTGTCTGGCCGTACGCCAGCTAACGCAAGTATTTGAGTTCAGTGTATCAGTGCAAATGGATACCACACGTACTGTCGACAGAATAGCAGTTTTTCCTGCATCCGGTGTTCCTACAAATACGATGCTGCTTGAACGTGACTGTGATCTTCGACGAATCAAGTACACTGCAACTGTTACCACGATGCTATGTAAATAAATCAGTAGGCGTGTCCATCTGTTCACTCACCCAACGCAAGGATAGCAGCAAGCAAGGAAACCACCAATAGCTTCGGGTCTACTCGCTCCATCTCTCAGAGAATAGGAGGCGGCTGTTACAGAAGGTCCAAGGAGGCAATATTATGTAATCGCGAACTGATTTTCCTTTGCAAATGCCGGCCCGACGCCAGCCTGAGGTACGATGTCCACAATGGCAATCGTAGTGGACGACGAAGAGACCACCCACCCTCCCCGCAAAAGAGTTCGCTCCGAGTCTACAAGAAATGTGACTGAACCGCGCCCAGGAGTATCTCCAGAGATCTCCAATTCACGGCGATTGTTTGCGCCGTTTCGGGCTCTCGGACTCATAACGAATGAAGTGCCATTTGCTCTTCAGCTTCGAGCAGTTAAGGGCTCAGCTGAGGGGCCACGTGTGCACGTATTGACGTGTCTGGGAAACTCATGGGCTCTGTGGGAAGGCGAAAAAATGACCCTTCTATTTGTCGGTGAGTGAGCACCATCGTATCCTCAGTCCACTCCGGTTCCTGAGAATAAAACATCCTTCTAGGTTCAGAAGCGCAGGATTCGATTACCGGTCTAGCCTTTGAGGGAGATTTTATATGGGCCTCTTCCGGTCATCATGTTCTCAAATACAGCAGAGGGAAGGAGGTAAGCATATTTTCAGTCCCTCGATGTCCATCCTACTCATCTACTCGACAGGTTGGCCGGTTAACCAATCCTCTGGGGACGCAGATTACATTACCTCTCCTGTTCGGCTCTCACTTACTCACTTTGACGGAAGATGGACGAAACCTACTCACCTGGGACGTCTCAGAGGAAAGTGAGGACGCAGATAGTTGGCATGAGGATGGTGCTGAATGCCTATGAAGCACTGCATAGTCAGATTCAATTCGAGCCCGGTTTCACCGCCGTACACCTGCTACACCCTGCCACCTACTTGAACAAAGTCCTCGTCGGGGGCAACGACGGAAGTTTGCAGCTGTGGAATATTCGTACCCAGTGCGTCTAGCAGTGTTCATGTCAAAATAACTCGATGAAGCGTTTGCGTTAGGACTTGCATACACAAAATACCCTTTGCTCGCCTCTCGGAATCATCCGATCACTCGCCAGCTTCCGTGACGGCGTTAGCGCAGTCTCCTGCTATTGATGTTATAGGCATCGGCTTTGCATCCGGAGAGGTTTCAATCTATGACATACGTGCTGATGAAAAAATAATGCGAGTCTTCGTGCGAGAAGGCCCCGTGCGGGCCCTCGCCTTCCGAGGTGGTACGAAACCCCAACTTTTGCGATTATTTCAACGTCTCATACCTTTCAGATGGACATCCAGCGCTTGCTTCTGCCTCTGACTCTGGCTATATCTCCCTCTGGGATCTTGGCTCCGGCGGGCGTCTGTTACACACAATACGAGGTGCTCATGACGGAAGTATATCTACACTCGAGTGGATCCCCGGCCAACCGCTGCTTATTAGCTCAGGAGATGACAATAGTGTCAAGGTTTGTGCGCAAGATGGAGACATCGCGTATCTCGCTGACAGATCGCAAAGCAATGGCATTTTGATTCGCCAACCTCTCCACCCCGCCTTCTGAAATTCCGATCGGGCCATCAAACGCCTCCACACCTAATCCGCTATTATGGTGAAGATGGCAAGCAGCTACTTACAGCGTCGAGGGATCGTAGTCTCCGATATACATCTGTCGTGCGTGACTCACGGTCATTCGAATTGTCCCAAGGTTGGTCTATTTTTCCTGCGAAGCCTTCACTTGACAACCCATACCCGACCAGGCTCTCTAACGAAAAAAGCGACGACTTTGTCTGTACCGGTCACCTCCCTCAAGCACACCCCTGTCACGGCATTGTCGTATTCAACAACGAGATCCAAAGACTGGGACGATATTCTGACTGCACATTCAGATGAGATCTATGCCAGAACATGGAGCATGTTAAACAAAAGATTAGGCCAACACACGCTTAGCATTGTGGAGAAAGGAAAGTCGAGGGCTCTCGGAATGATCAAGGTAAGCTCTTGTCAGTTCCCTTCCTGCTGGTGTGTTCAAAATAGCGATAGGCTGTCTGTGTTTCATCGTGTGGCAATTTTGGACTGGCCAGTTCTTCTACAGGTGCTATTCACATGTGGAACATGCAGTCTGGTGCCTGTCGTAAGTCATTCAACATCGGGCCTTGTCCAGAAGACGTTCATACAAAGTATCGGCCTCCTCCCGGGAAACAAAGGAGTGAAGAGCGCAGTGTTACGGGCTTGGCCACAGATTCGTTGAACCGAGTAGTGATTGCTAGCACTCTCGATGGAACCGTCAACGTACGTGCTCGTGTGTTTGTCGAACAGCGTCTTAATTGAGATTCACGTCCCAAATCAGTTTTTCGATTTTCACACAGCGAAACTAGCGCATACACTCGTCATACCCGCCGCTATTGTCTCTGTGGTACTCCAGCGAGACAGCGGTCTGCTTGCGGTCACATGCGACGATCTCGTTGTACGTCTTCTGGATATCGAAACTCGCAGAATAGTTCGAGAGTTCGGTGGATTTGGCGGACGTGTTTTAGATCTTGTGAGTTGACCGATGCTTGACCTATCGTTCCTATCTCACTGCCATGACGCGTATAGACCTTCTCTTCTGACTCGCGGTGGCTTACAACGACATCACTGGATTCCATTATCAGGACATTCGACATTCCTTCAGGTCGCCTGATTGATGCTTTCCGAACCGCAAGTGTTGCCACCAGCATATCATTCTCACCCACCGGGGATTTCCTGGCGACGGCTCACCTTGACAGCGTAGGCGTGTATCTCTGGCATGTCTGTTTCGCTGCACCGTCAGCACAATCTAACAATACCGTGGCAGGGCGAATCGGGCTCAATACGCAGACTTCTCGTTCCGCACCATCACTGAAGAGGATGTCGAGCATGTCAATCTACCATCGATGCTTGGCTCTGCCGAGGATGAAGGTTCGTCTGGAGACTTATAGTAGTTGCTTATAATCAATGTTCCTTTCTCAGCATTGGAGCATCTGTCCGCTCTTACTACTCAAGACCAGTCCCAAGACATTTTGGGCTCCATTCCCGATCTCGATGGAGAGGTTGTCACCCTTACGCATTTACCGCGTTCGAGATGGCAGACACTCTTGAATCTTGATGTGATTCAGGTTCGTTTTTCCATCTTTCTTTCCGCTACCTACACGCTCAATTACTTCGGATACTCAGCAAAGGAACAAACCAAAAGAACCCCCAAAAGCCCCAGAGAAGGCGCCCTTTTTCTTGCCCACGCTTCCAGGCGTTGAATCACGGTTCATAGTCCAAGAGAAACAGAGCGAGAAGACACTTGCGCGGAGAACCGACAAATCTGCCGCCAATGCAGAGAGCGCCTTCGTTCAAAAATTATTGCAGGAGCCAAAAGATAGTAATTGTAGGTGTCTAATCTTCTCAATAGAACTGCAGGCTCATATACTCCCTAGATGAGGCATTCTTCACTTTTGCAAAGTCGCTCTCCCCTGCGGCGGCGGATCTGGAGATTCGCTCTCTAGCGACTGTTCAGGATTTGTGCCTTTTCCTGAACGCACTTTCGCAGCGTTTAAAGTCTCGTCGTGATTTCGAAGCCGTACAAACGTACCTTAATTTGTTCCTGCGCGTGCACGGAGAACTACTCATCTCTAACCCCGAGTTACGAAGCGAACTCGAGGCTCTTCTGTCATTACAACGGCAAGAGAGTAGTCGCTTGCTAGATTCCATCGCATCATGTTTAGGTACCTTGGCGTTCGTTCGAGACACGCTCTGACTTTTCTCTTGTACCTTATATGTCGCTACCAGTAGTAACGAGATTACTTTGGGTCGGGAGAAGCCGACGTTCGTTGTATCACGCGCCGCGCTCAACTACCAGTGCTGCTCTCGCCCCACAGCTTGTGTGTTGCTATATGGACCCGTCAACTCCATTTACAGTCGCTGCCGGGACAATAGCATCATGCAAGTTCGTCTTCCTTGCCTCGCGGGTTATCCACACCCTTGTTTATCCCACCCTTCTCCACAGCCGTTGCCGGTGCCTTAATCACAGGCACCTATGCCCTAGCTAGACGAAGAGGACGGGCAGTCGCCGGTATCTATGCTGCGTCCGCAGCCCTTAATTGTGGAGTGGCCGGGGCCACCTTCTTCGGTATGTTAATCGTATATATCTCCTACGTCCAGCTCACACCACGTAGGTATTCGGGGATACTTTATTGTGCCCATTCTGAACCAAGTGTTGCCGTCGAGGTTACACGAACAAGAACGCTTACCGAAAGCTCTGGCCTCATCTGAGGAGTCTTCGGGTCGTGCCATCACATGGGGTGCAATGAGGTTGCACCATGCGCTCGACTCTGCTTTAAGTGGGGGGATTACAGGGAGTGTGTTGAATACTTGGAGGCGTCCGTTCCTTCTGATCTTTTAACTTCGGGTCTGACTAGGCTCACATATTGCCTCTAGGTGGAACGCGTGGTACCTTTACTGGGATGATGTTCGGCTCCGTCTTCTGCACCATCGGACAGTTGCTCTACAACGAGTTCCATGTCCAACGCATAAGGTTTATATCCCGAAGATATCCTGCTCCTTCGTCTCGACCCCCACCACCGACTGTTTCTGTGCTCAGTGAACCCCCTGAGCGCAAAAAACCTCTGTTCGACCGGCTGATCCATGCTGCTGGTCTCAAAAGGCTCTCTGATGAAGAGTACCTAACTCAAATGAGAGAGAAACGTGCTGCATACCTACGGAGGATAGCCGAGTTAGAAGCACAGGTAGAGGCAGACAAAGATTTAGAGCACCCGTAGGGGTGACGGTGGGCAAGTATATAATACAATCTGAGTCGCTCTTCATCGTACTGTCACCGCCGCCTTACGTTGGTACACCTCTGCCGCACCTTTCCCGTCCGCCCTGAATCCTCCCACGGCTACCTTGTCATCGTGTACAGCTAGACCATTGACCTTTGCAATGCATTGGGTCTGTGCAACCGAGACCGACTCGAACCCCCAGTCTTCTGCTTTGCCTTCGATGCGTAGTGAGTGCTGAGATATGATACCAAGCAGGGTGCTCGTAACGATCGTTGTGGGGTCTAGGAAAGCTCTGAGAACACACGACATGGATGCTTTGAATTAAACGAGATAAGTGGGTGACGCACAATGCCACGATTGGGCCATCAGCAATCTTCCTTGAAAGACTCGTGCCTTCACGTAAGCCCCCCCACTTACGGGTCTTCTTGATGGAGACCCTCTTATCGCCGCCCAAACCAATCCATAGTTGGCCGTCTGCAGTGCCTGCTGCAATAGCCCCTGTCGATGAAACGGAGAGGCAGAGTACGAAAGGTGGAGACAATGATACAGCGGATGACTGCGGCAGCGAGGCTAGGAAGAGGTGTGATCCTACGCGCACGGACGGTTTACACGGAACGACCTACCGAATTCTCGTCTCGAAAGTATCGTTCCTTGTCTGAAGTCAAAATGTAGCAAGGCGGAATCATAGCCTCCACTGATAACCTCGTTGGGGCGATCGGGTATGAAACGTGCCGTCGCACAAATCTTAAGGACTTGGTATCAGCACTAGAACCCTGCGCAGGTTACTTTGAGGCTCACACTGTTGTGCTGCGTCTTCATCCTCTGAATGCTTTTTGTCATCAGGTCCACTACGCCCACAGTGCCACTATCCGTGGTGAATGCGAGAGTCTTCTGGTTATCACTAAGACATATCTGACAGTAAGCTCTTAGAAAAGCCATGGGAGATATTTCGTAATGGATACCTCGTTCACTACATCCCCTTCATTTTCGCCTACTTGAATGACGGTCAAGGCATTTTCACGAGACTGGACGAGCTGCTGGGCGTCAAAATTGAATAATTTTACCTGTAATGGGACCTTGAGCATTACAGTACACCCACACTGACGGATTGGAAATATCTCAACACTGACAGAGCTCCCGCAGGCTACCCATATATCACTCGAATTTGGCATCATAGCAGTAACTGACGAGACCTCAGAGCTAAGTCCTCGAATGGCCTTGACGACTTTAGTATCTGGTGGGCGATAGAGCCGAAGGCTCCCATCCTCTTGCGAGTTTAAGCCAGGCACCTTTCGGATAGGCGAGAGGACTCGGACACACCAGATCCCAGAACTAACATTCCATTTTGTGCATACGTCAATGTTGATACGTGCGCAGGTATCAGCAGAGTATGTTGCAAGGCAAATGCAGCGGTGTTCGCAGGTTGCATGGTGATATGCGACATGCAGAGATCAGAGAGAGATCGAGATCAGTAATAATCTGATAATCGGGGAATTCGTTGAGCATGTATATCGGGACCCGTGTGACGTGCTTCTGGGCATTCGCTCCTGCTGGCAACTACCATGGTCAGTGCGTCCACAGTGTCCGCCCCGACCTCACTGGAAGATTTGAAAAGCTACGTGAAATATGAGAGCATGGTTAAAGTTGCAGGTCGCATAACTAAGTGTATGCTACCACTGAAATCACAGCTGATCTTGCCACACAGGTTTCGATGGTGGGTCCCGAGTATAGGCACTACTTCTCCAGCCGATGTCTGATCTTGGCCAGTCGATGGGGTACTGCGCGGGAAAGTTATGGTGTGCCTCCCCGTAGTCCCAGTTGTCCGACTGGCCTAGCTAACATTCGAATTTACGTAGTCAAAGGAGAAGTTTTTGAGCGCAGCCTCGTCTGATGGCTTCGGATTCTGCAGCGTTATTTTGTATGTCGTCCTTTCGCGTCAGTAAATGGCGTGCATTCACGAAGAGCAACAGCGGCTGGGACTTGCACGATACCGTGTATTCAAAAGAGCTCCTCATTTCCAACTCGGCCAATGGATATCGGGACCTTACCGCGGCCATCGATATGTCCACAGTCCGCAGGATTCCTTGGGAGAACGATGTTCCGTTCTTTTTGGTCTCATTCTTGGACCCAGAAACGAGGTCTCCTATCAGTGTCTGCCCACGTGGCGTCCTGAAGAGGGTTATGGAAAAGGCAAAGCAACGTGGGTGGGAGTGTCTTGCAGGAGTAGAGTTTGAAGTACGTACATTCCGAGTTCTGAAGTTTGGGCAGACTATGCAACTGACTCTTGATAAAGTATTTTAACTTCAAAGGTGACTTCTTGGCAGATTTGAAGCAGGTAATAACTAAGCCTTCTCCGCAGAGACGCCGCATAGTCTCGCCGAGAAAAAATTCCGTGATTTACAGCCTCTAACACCCGGGAGTGTGTAGCACGACACCATGACTTACCAGCAAAACAAGCTTCGACTGATGCTCATTTGGCAGTGCACGGCTATTCGTTACTACGAACACAATTGAACAGCGACTATTTCAACGATATATTTACCTACGCAAAGAGATTCGAGATTCCTCTCGAGGGTCATCGTGCGTGTATCACCATCTGCTCACTTCTTGCATGCGATGACATCTTGGGCAGACACGGAGACTGGCCCAGGAGTCTTCGAGACCGCGCTCGCTTACACCACGGCTCTTCGCATGGCGGACAATGCACTGCTATTCAAATATCTCGTCAAGAGCTTAGGGATGAAGTACGGCATCACACCAAGCTTCATGGCAAAGCCCTGGGGTAATGTAAGTGTATCCTTTGTTGCAGTCATTTCCGTTTCTTACACAATCATGGTCATCTGCTCCAGCTGCCTGGGTGTAGCGGGTTTGTGCAAAATCGCGTGATGCTGTAGCTGCCTTAACTGATAAACCATCTGCACCGAAGTCATATCCATGTGTCTCTACGCGATCGTAATGGTAACAACGCCTTTGCCGTCAAACCCGAGGAGCTTCAAGGAGGACGTGAAGGGGCTGCTTATGACGAACTCAAATACATCAGTCAGACCGCAGAATATTTCCTTTCTGGAGTGTTAGATGGTTTGACCGACGGCAAGTCCATCTTGGGCTCTCGAGGCTAAGTGGCGCTGACCTCTTTACAGTTATGCCAACAGCGAGTAGTATATTCTTTAGTAGCCTCCATTCTGTGATCTCACGTCCACACAGCTCGTACCAACCATCAACGGTTATAAACGTCTTGTTGGTGGAGAGGCCTTCTGGGCTCCTAACGCCGTGACATATGGTTACGACTCACGTATTGCCTCAGTGAGGGTCATCTCTCCTCCCTCTGTTCCGCCAGCCGCGACACGCTTCGAGATTCGCGTTACGGGCGCCGATGTAAACCCATTCTTCGCCCTGAGCGCGATTTTTGGGCTTGGAGTGAGGGGCATTGAGAAAAAGTTGGCGTTACCTGTCCCACCAGTTTCACATTTCAGCCTTGATGATAAGAAGGCTGGAAAGGTGCGCGTCCCTCCCCAAACAAAAACAAGTCGGTGCATTTGGCTAACATCGCGATTGAAAGATACCCATGCTGCCGCAATCGTTGGAAGCAGCGACTGAAAGGATGGTTCGACCAGGCAGCATTGCTCGTGAGGTGTTTGGAGACGAGTTTGTGGATCACTTCGGTGGTACGAGGGAACATGAGATCAAGCTTTGGAATGAAGCCGTTACTACTTGGGAAGGTGAGAACTGGAAATTCTGATATCATCTACAAGACGACTAATTCGCGACCAGTGGAGCGCTACCTGGAGCTAGCGTAGGACACCTCCCTTCTTGTGACTCTATAAAGTGTACGATACCAGTACCAGTGTACGTAGTTTCCCCAAATCATTGATGTTGAGATCCTTCCGGCTTCACAAGTTCAACATTCCCTTCATGACTTTGGCTATGCGGGAGTCGCCTCAACCGTGCTAGTGCTAACAATTGCAGTAGGGAGCCGTTCCTTAACCTCACTCGCATCTCTGACGGTTTGGAACCACCGAAGGAAGTGAGGGACATCCTGATACCATACATTCGATCAGGGCCTTTGTCTTGTACGATTAATTTGACATGCTCACCGCGGAGATAGTGCTTGGCATTGTTTTCTCGACGACAAAGGTGGGTAAGTGGCCACCCGGGCTACTAGAAGTGGCCATGCGCCATTCCGTCTTCCCGCTAGGAAGTTCCTTGATGCTTTCAACGCTGACATAGCGACCTCTGACTCCTTTCTCTTCGAGCTTCGCCAGCTCGGGATCGCTGGTCACATCTACGGGAATGGATATGAACAGACTAATGGAGGATTGGGTGAGAAAGAGCGCAGCAATGTGGATGAGTTGACACACCCTGTCCGGGGGTTGTTCGAGTCGTAGTGCGAGACTTGTAAAACGGTGAACACGCGAGGAGAGATACCGACGGATGGGAACTCGTAGTACGACGACCAGATTTCTTGCGTCGCGGAGATCTTCTTGACCAAGGTGACTTTTTTTACGACGTCGATGTACCTTTATATCCTCGCTCGTCGATCGGGGCGACCTCTCTAAGAAAAAAAAAATGCGGACGTACTCTTTCTCATTCTCAGAGTGGTTGGTTCCAATCTTGGCCCAGAGTTCGTCGAATGTCACCTCCTCCGGGGAATGCTCGCTGACCCTGCAGTGCCAAGATGCGCCGTCATCGGGACCCTTCGGTCTAGAGCATGTTTGGACAGTGTTGTTCTGGTACACCTTGCCTTTCTTCCAGCCTTTGGAATCCTCGAGCATCTCGCGCCCCGCCGCGACAACTTGCTCATCTGATGGCAACTCTACGTTTTCTTATTGAGAACCTCGTAGCCCGTGAGGGATGAACCAACATGGGACAGACCGTCAAGCCGAAGATCTTGCGCTATGGTCAACTTGAAGCCAGACGACATTGTAGGTGGTGGATGGGTAAGAGACGTGAATTGCAACCCATGGGAACTTTCTCAAGTGAGGTACTACCTACGGGTCGCTCGGGGAAGTTGCGGGATCAGATGTCACTACTCACTAGCAACTCCCAACAATCTATCTTCTATCTTCGCGACGGGAATATTAAAGACATGATAAAGTAGCTACGCAACAAAACGGCTGGCTCCATTCATGTGTGTGGCGTCAATGGCGATGTGCCCGTCGTGGATGGGTTCAGGTTCACAAGCCCGAAGAAACGACTGCGGCCAAGCGCCTGCTCGTCTCGAGGTAGCTTTTCACCTCGATTAAGAACAACGCCAACGAATTTACGCTCTCCCCGCATCCACTTCTCCTTGTAGAAACGGACGTAACCTGGAACTGTAGCGTACAATGTGTGATCCCGACCCATTTTCACCTACATGTCGGAAGAGGGAACTCATTTGAGTTCACAAGTGTGATAGTGTGGTAACGCAAGACGACGTACATGTTGGCCAGGGTGAAACTGCGTCCCACGCTGACGCACGATGATGTTCCCGGGGATCACGTATTGGTCTAGACGCCTGAAAGCTTGCACATGTTGCGCAGACAGAATGGAGTACCACACACCTGAGAACTTCTTAACACCGAGACGCTTACCGGGTGAGCCGCCGTGGTTGCGAACCGAACCACCAGCACGTTTAGTGGCTGTACGGATCGAGCCTGTGGGAGGACAGAATTTTGGTCGGTCGTCCGGTCTACAAGATAAGGGGAAGGATGAGCTAACCCAGTACGGAGAAAGGGGTATATGCCATATCCAAGGCGCGGAAAAGTGGAAGTGATAAGGACATCGGGTCACGTTAGGTTGTGTGGCAGTGTGGCGGTAGTTGGTGGTGGCACAGTGGCGGCCAGAGGCTGTGTGTGGTAGGTAATTGTGGTGGTGCCGTGCGTGCGTGCTGCGTGAGCGTGTCGATTGCTGTCTTCTTTAGGGGAGCGCCTAGTCACTTGTCTTGTCTTGTTTCCTCTCCTCTCCAACTTCTTCCATTACCCTTGTCTCAATCCACAATGGTTCTTCTCGTCACTTCCGATAATGAACAATTCGTCGTCGACAAGGATGTCGCAGAACGTTCCGTGTTGATCAAAAACATGCTTGAGGGTAAATCGCAACTCCCCTTGTCACCCTCCTAATCCGATACCCTAACACGCGACGGTTATAGACGTCGGAGAGAGTGATCAGCCAATTCCACTGCCAAATGTCTCTTCAAGTGTTTTGAAAAAGGTAAGCGTCTTGAGAGCCCAATTTCCATTTCTCACCATCCTAAATCAGGTCCTTGAATACTGCGAACATCACCGGGGGGAGCGACTTCCGACTACCGATTCAGAGTCACAGGATGAGACCCGCAAGCGCACCACTGACATCAGCGAGTGGGATCAGAAGTTCATCGCCGTTGACCAAGAAATGCTTTTCGAGATTATTTTGGCTGCGAATTACCTCGATATCAAGCCTCTCCTGTCAGTGCTTATGGGTAGTACAACTTGACATCCCTGATATTCTCGACAGCGACGTGGGCTGCAAGACCGTTGCCAACATGATCAAGGGCAAGACACCCGAAGAAATCAGGAAGCTCTTCAACATTGTCAACGACTTCACCCCGGAGGAAGAGGTAAGGGAGTCTTAATCTTTGGTTTGGCATCGACGATTGATCCACACTGTCCTATCATAGGCTCAGATCAAGAAGGAGAACGTGGGTTCTTTCTCTTTTTAACACTTGGTCATCCTCACTTGCTAACGTCTTCTCTTCACATTAGGAATGGGCGGAGGATCGCTAGATGAGATGAGTTGCGGTACAATTTGCAGAGGAGGTATTCGTCCGCCTTATGATTTTCAGCATACTGTTTTTCTATACGCCGATATCTACAATGTCTAACCACAATCCCGTGAAATCGGCGAAATAATAGCTGTAAACATATGCCGCTTTCTTTGTTGTATTGGCCAAGTAGAAGTGACTCGGGCAAGTGGGAAGTGACTCTGACAAGTGGAAGTGACTCGGGCCTGGGCTGTGCCACGTGGGCATGTGCCTGCGTATATGAATGAAGCGGGTGAGTGGGAGTGTGCCGCTAGAATATGTATCTGCATGTCCCGCATCCCTGACCTCCCTGGAAATCTCATCCCAAAAAATTCGGATCAGGATATCTGGTTCCGAAACCACGTCGCAAACTTGTGCGGTCTCAATCACGACCGGTGAATCACTTATCTCCCCCCTCCACCTTCACTCGACTGAACCGTCACTGCAGCTTCCCAGGAAGTCAACCCGTCAGCTTCAGCGAAAAAGACCTCGAGAGACTCGAGCATGAGGAGTGCGTCCCACCTTCTGGGGAGATTCCTCCGTTTGTGAACTGATGGTTCGCATTAGCTACTGGGTGTGCGAGAAGTCGGACGGGATCAGAGTGCTGCTTGTCGTCCTCACCAACCTAGAGACGAGCGACCAGATTGTTTGCATTGTGCGTCTATCACATTGCCTTCAATTCTTTATCTGCTTCTTACTCGACTTCTAGGTCGACCGGCACAATATGTACAGGGAAATCACCGGTCTGTACTTTCCTCATCACGAACATCCAGAGCGACCTCTTCGAAGTACTATAGTCGATGGGGAGCTCGTCATCGATGTCGACCCTCATACAAAGCGCGTATGTCATGCTTTACAATCGCTCAAGCACTACAATGAATGTCCTTTGTTCTCGTTAGGAAACCTTACGTTTCCTTTGTTTTGATTGCCTCGTCGCAGACAACCAGAACATTATGTCAAGGGCGCTCGACAAACGATATTGGGTAGGTTTGTTCTTTGTTCTTTGGATTATTTTTTTTGACAAAGGTTGCCTCCAGAGGTTGAAGGAGGTATTCTTCAAACCATACGCGAAAATGCTCCGTGACCACCCACACATGACAGGGTCTCAACCATTCGAGTAGGTTTGATTTACGGATCGCCGCTTCTAGCACTTGCCAATCCTTTCATTCCCAGCATCCAGGTCAAGGAGGTCAACTTCTCGTATTCGATCGACAAAGTCTTTCTCGACATACCCAATCTACAGCATGTCAACGATGGGCTGATCTATACATCAGTTTCAACGCCCTACGTTCCTGGGACAGATCGAAATATGTTTGTCCTTCACCCTGTCAGTCGCCGTTCAAACTTGACAACCCATTCGACAGACTCAAATGGAAGCCCCCCTCTGAGAATTCGATCGACTTTAAGCTCGTTTTACGCTTCCCATCGTTGCCCGGGTCACCAAACAAGCCTGACTTGCAGGCAAAACCTATTTTTGCGCTTCATGTCTGGTGCGGAGGTGAGGGTGCGAAAGTCAATTATGAACCCTGGGACACGATGCACGTAAGCGACGATGAGTGGGAAAGGTATGTTGTGAACCGCGTGTGATTGTCCGTTTCCAGAGACGGATGGTGAATGCATTTCCTCTTCCCAGGTTGAAAACCAGCGGCGAACAAGTCGATGACCGCATCGTCGAAGTCTACTGGGACACTACCGGTGAATATTGGCGCATGATGCGCTTTCGTGATGACAAACCACAAGGCAATCACCGCTCCGTGGTGGAGAATATCATTCAGAGCATTGCCGACGGTGTCGAGAAGGATACCGTGAGTGGGTCTTCTCATGATCTTGCTCAGTGTGATGACCCGATTATTGTAATTCCGTTAGCTGCTTTCCCGTTCAGCGGCGATAAAAAATGCATGGAAAGCGCGACATGGTCAGCCCATACAACAGCAACCACCACCACCACCTCCTCCTCTAGCGCATACAAGCAACGGGCCGCCGCCACCGCCGCCACCATCTTTCCCCCCACCTAACACTCAGCCCCGATCCCTCCCCAGGGAGGGCTCATCTCCTCTACCGTTACGCTATGGGCCTCTGGCGCCGTCTCCCTGGAGCAAGGTATCGGGGCCGACAGTTGTAGCGGGGATGTTCCGTTAGGAAATGTTTCGAATCCAAACGCAATCTCCTCCGCTTGAGTCGGGTAACCTGGGCCTTTTGCCCGATGCCAGAGTGCCCACGGCTCCTCCCTCAGACTTCGTGTTGCCCGTGACGCGCGCAGGTGACGCTTTTATCTATATCGCCTCTCAGATGCGAGCCGCTGGCATTGCAAGCGAAAATGTATCGTGTTCGGGAGCCAAGTGCGATTACAAAGACACTTGGAATGCGTGTACGAGTAGAGTACCCTGTACCGCCTTGGCACAATAGCATGATGTTACCAGATAAATGCACGTCAACAAGATATCAGGCGCGCGAGTAGCGAAATTAGCAAAATGCGATGAGCAAAAGTTATGTGATGAGTAAATGCGCGTCTAATACGTACAAACAGATTGTAGACGTCAACAGTGAGGAATGTGTGAAAAAAAAGGTGAAACTGCCGTCGTCAGCGAGGCGAACAATAGGATTGCAAACAAGAGGATGAGGTAATGTTTTGTGGAGGAGACAGGGTATCGAACGCAATAGGCGCGTCTGTCGGAAGACAGGTACAAGTCGTAAAGTGCAGGCATGATAGTCATCAATAACCAATCAAAACCTAGAGAATGCAAGCAAAAAAAGAAAGGAAACGCGATAGATGGCATGGATTGGGAGAGGGAATGACGAGAGAAACAGCAGCCTTTGCCGCTGTATCATTTGAAGGGGATCACAGTTGTCGTTAGACTTCGTGAACGATGTCTTGAGAACCAGGCGCCGCGAGGTCGCCGGTCCGTTTGTGTCATTTTGGTGGTGCGTGTGTCATTGTTTTTTTTTCTATCTTTGGTTAGAAGGAGGGTTAGAGGATGCGCAGAAGAGACACAAGAAACAGGACAACGTGAATGCAACAAGGCAGAGAGAGGTATCTCGGGAAGTTGGCGTGACACTCAAGCGAATAGGTCGTCATGACAAACGGGGGAATCGGCCAGCCAGTTGTGCTCGGGCCCGTCCAGGTCGCCTTTTTCGGGAATGAGGTGCCTTGTAAGGAGCGGGACCACGCTGGGGGACGCGAGGCGCATGCGGAGGCGTGGAATCTCGGGTCCGGGGTCTGCGAATCCCATTCCGGCAAAGGAAGGCCGTTCGATGGGAGTGCGTAGTACCTCAGGCGTAGACTCGACGGATGACGCGGATGACGATGACGCGGTACGGGTGGGAGTCCGCGGTCCTCCTGCGAAGACCCCCAACTGTCCGAAAAAGCGCTATCCCGACAAAAAAAAAAAAAAGGCACGAGAAGGGATAAAAATAAGCAACAGTTTCGTGGATATGAAAAAACGACTTTTGATTTATAGATTTACCTGCGACGAGTATCCAGAAATTTGGCCGCCCAGTGGACTCTCTGACATGACTGGGGTCGAGGGACGCTCGAGCTCGACGCCAGCGCTGTCTCTGCGATCTGCGGCAGGAAGCCCTGAGATCGCCACGCGGGGCATCTCAGAGTCCGCAGAGTCAGCAGAAATGGGGGTAGGATCTTCGCCGACATCCCTCTCCTCCTCTTCGTCCTCCTCCTCGCTGCCTCGCTCGCGCTGACCATCAGCAACGCGCCACCAATCAATGTCTGCCAGGACCTTGCGGTCAGACACGTCAGAACCGGAGGACCGCCGGTGGCCGTGTGGATGGGGACGATGGGAACGCGAGCTGGGAAGAACGGGGTATGGCGATACCCTCACGGAAGAGGTAGAGAAGGCGCGGCGAAGAGAAGGCATGATAAATGAGTGAGAGAAGAGGAGAGAGAGAGATTACAGGGGGCTTGAGAGGGCGCCAGTGGACCTGTCACTAGGAATGTAGTTTTATAGGATTCTGACAGGTCGATGTCCAAGCTGTCAGGCACATGAGCTTGCTCACTCCCGCGCATCAATGAAGCGATCCGCGCCGTCGCCGTCGCCGTCGCGTACAGCACACACGGCACGTATCGCACCAGTACATTGCAGCACCTGTACTTCGGATACACGGTTTCATAAGGCTATTTATACAAATATTGGAATATTCAGTCAAAGCACTGCCGTGGCGCAAGCGCTGTCATCGCGTCCAACGTTCGCCGTCACAGTTATCCCTTAAAACGGTATGATAAATGATGGCCGATTTCGTTAGCTTCCTTGGACGCAGCAGTTGAAATTGCGAATCTGTCTCTTTCCATGCCTTCTCGCTGTCCGCGGTCGTAGTGCGCTTTGCTGCACGTAAAATTGCCCTATATACGCCAGTCGTATGCTGGGTTCTGTGCGTAATTACACGTCCTGTGGTCGCGCGGAGCGCCAAGCGACGCCTGCAGGGAACGCAGCTATTTTGAGTTGATCTCATTGATAGAAGTGATCTGTGACAGAGGATTGCTATCGCGCAGGTGAATTGGTATTCAGTATCTGCCTGCCAATAGGACATCGCAGAAGGACAAGCTTTACAGTAAGCTACAGCGGTCGGCCACAAAACCTCTTTCGCGTGGTTACCATCGGGCGATGTCACTCAGTGACTGCAGCTGATATGGGAGGTTCCGATAGTGATCTGCTTTGCGGCCTTGCCTCGTATTCCCATCCCACACCATTCCCTTCAAGTTGCCGTACGACGCAAACGGCAGTCCCACGTCTCTAAGTGCCTTTGCGGCGCCGCCTGCGCCACTACTACAATACCCCACACCCGAGTACCGCAGCCTTCCGTTATTCCTGTCCTCTCTTCCGCCGAGGGTACTCGAAATGCCGTCTGAAACGCAAACCGTATCCCACGGCCCCCTTGTCATCTACGGCCCCATTGTCAATCCAAGATCGATCTCGTCCTTCCAAGCTCTGCCGAGGTGTCTTCTCCTCGTCGGGGCATTGGGTGAAATCGTCTGGATCGAGGAGGACGTTCAAGAGTCTGCCGTCGATGAGGTCCTTATCCTGAATGGATCGCTCGATCTACCCCTTATCCGCCTCAGGCACGGCGAGTTTATCCTTCCAGGTTTCGTAGATACCCACACGGTATGCACATTTCCAATCGGTGTACCCAGGGCGTGGCGATTGGTTCACCGATTTATGGCTGGCAATCCGTAGCACGCACCCCAAGTCCCGAACATCGGAAGGTGAGTGTGCCTCGCAATGTTGGGTATGTCGCTCACGTCCAATTTTGAAACCAGCGGCCAGGAGTATGAGTTACTCGAGTGGTTGAATAAAATAACGTTTCCCATGGAGGCTCGATTCGCTGATGTGGATTTCGCCCGTCGAACGTATGAATTAATCGTGAAACGATTTATCAATTCCGGGGTGCCCCGATGGTCTTCTCTCCTCCGTAGTTTCAATACACTTATTCAAATGCTAGACGACCACTTGTTGTTATTACGGAACGTTACATCTTGAAGCCACCAAGATACTTGCTGAAATCATCAATGATTGTGGTTAGTGCGTTCGACTCTATTCTGTTATCTCTCTAAGCTTTATCGTCGTATCTAGGCCAGCGTGCCTTTGTTGGGGTGCGTGATACCTCTCACCTCGGGGTCGCTCTAAGTGATTATCTAGAAATGTAATATGGACCGCAAGTCTGAGTTACCCGATTACTATGTGGAACGAAGTGTTTCCGACTCCATCAAGGAAACCCGTGCCCTTATTGCTCACATTCGCTCCCTTCCTCCACCACGTCTTGTAGAACCCGTGCTGACGCCCCGTTTTGCGATCGCATGCACGGACGATCTTCTGTATCAGCTTGGGGACATGGCACGCGCCGACCCTTCGCTCCCGATCCAGACGCATATATCTGAGAACGAGAAAGAAGTCGAGAAGACGCTCGAGCTCTTCCCTAACGCTACTTCCTACGCAGATGTGTATGACAGCCATGGGCTGCTCGGCCCACGCACAATACTTGGACATGCAATCCACCTCGAAGAGGAGGAGATCGTATTGATAAAGGAGAGGAACGCCGGAGTGAGCCATTGCCCGACGAGCAATTTCAACTTGCGCAGCGGGGTGTGTCCGGTCGGCAAGCTCATCGACCGTGGAATAAAGGTGATTACATCTGTTCTATTTGCCGATGTGTCACTGAACATCCTCGGACACTGCCATAGGTCGGCCTCGGCACGGATGTCTCAGGCGGTTTCTCTCCCTCCATTCTCTCCACGATCCAACACGCCTCCTTTGCGTCTAAGATTTTGGCCATGCAATCCCCTGATGCATCCCCACCCGCATCTACACACGAAGGTCGTCAGCTTTCTGTCGCGACGCTGCTGCATCTCGCAACACTCGGCGGCGCGCAGGTTTGCGGTTTGGAAGACTGTATAGGGTCATTCGCTCCAGGAAAGGCATTTGATGCTCTACTTGTCAGCGTTTGTAGTGATACAGGTAACCCGGCTCTATGGGGTGCCGATCTTGACAAAAAGGCCCAAGCCGAGGTTCCGAGGGTTGAGGAATTAAAGATGTGGTTGGAGCGGTTCCTCTTTACAGGCGATGACCGGAATATAAGGAGGGTTTACGTCCACGGACGGTGGATCGGAGGAGCTGACTCAACTCATGAGGCCCAGGAAAAAGCTGATCCATGAAGTATTACAATCTATTAGAGATATGCTGGGTACAGTGCCAATGGCACGAATTATGATATCCTGTTCTTGAAATCCCCGAACTCCCATTTATAACAGTCCTAGATGTGACGTAGAATCAGTTGGCACGGGTTAATGAGCGTTACCAGATGACCTCACTATGCAATCGGCCTCTTCGACCGCCAGCGGAACATCTCGGCCTTTTTCCCACTCTTCGTCCCTTTCCAGGACACGCAAAACGAGCTCTTTGATTGGATGGGTCTGTACGGAAACACGCCAGCCTAACTTGCCCACTGTATCATAGACAATACTCTTGCCTAAATGGCATCGCGTCTCCAAGGCATAGCCTGCTGTAGCACAGGGAGAACTAAGGCCGGTACAGGCACCTTGTGGTATTGGATCTGCATTGTGGTAGACATGGGTGACTGGGGTGATGGGAAGGCCTGATACATTCGATAGAGGGGGCATGGGGAGGTGGAGGCGCTGCGCAGCGAGGCGCTCACCTGGAGATTCAAAGGCGACAGCAGGAATGCCGAATGTTGTACCCAGTAAGGATGCAAGGGCACCACCAAGAGAGTGACCAACGAGCCAGACATTGGCATCCGGATACATGAGCGTGAGGTTTTTGATCAGGTTCTTGAAAACGTATCAGTAGAGATCAGGCGTTATCTAGGTCGGAATTTCAGTGCTTACCATACCGACAGAATAAAATAAACTATCCTCGATGAGTGCTCTGGTCAGACATGTGTTGTCGCAGGTCCAATGTCCAGTGAAGCAATCGCACACAGTTGAGAAGACCCATGAGAAATCAACACGGGCACAACAACATGAAAAGAGAAGGTTATCGTTGTACTTGTCCTTCTTGGACGTTGGCCCCTGAAGTGTGGTGCCCTTTATGGAAAGAATTGCAGTGTTGTTGTCGGAAGACAAAAAGACATGCCCACGAAAACCTATGGTACGATCTTCCCAGCCGAAAGGAAAGCTCTTGGGCATGCATGATTAAACATTGGCGCGCTGAGGCAATGACAACTTACGATATTCCAAGCAGAGTCGATATCATACCAGTTCTTCTGACCTGGAAGAGCGTAGGCATTACCACTAATGCGCGCAAGCTGGGAAAGCGTGTGTCTGTCCTCGACATCCGGACCGAGTAGCTCGATGGAATCCCATTCCGTGCGTCGGGAATCGGCTCGAGACCTAGGGCGGTAAATCGTAGTCGGAGCTGCCTTCAAGGTAAACGAAGGTGCTGGTGTATCTGATAGCGACTGGATAGGGTGAAACAGGGCTTTAGTGGTTGAGTTGTGAGTGTAATAGTGTACTGGCGTAAGTACGATGGAAACAGACTGCGGCTTCGCAGCCTCTACTGCCACAAGACAGATAGCCAAGAATAATACTAGGAGGGGTTCTACGATCATGATTGTCAAGAGTAGGGTGTAAACATAATCCGCAGCCAACAACTTTGAAGGAGGACAGCGCAGAGAAAGACCGAGAGTATCCGACTCTGTCGAGGCACTGATTTCTGATTCGGCCCGAGCGGCTAACCGGCGCACAACAGTTGTAAATAAAGGTTACGATGACGATGACGAAACTTACCTGCTTTCTTCCCTCAGAAGAGCGCGACTTTATAGACAGTACCCGTTCTGCTTGTTGCCCACGAAGAACGAGGTGATTCCGTTTAGCGCAGAGGGAAGTTGGTCAGGTATAAGAACACGCTCACCTTACCTTACCATGCAGAGTGTGTGTCAGACCTCTCCTACAGCTTTTATTTTTTTTTATTTTTGTACTTTGTTCGTTTTGACAGTGTACAGCACAGTATTGTATCATTGAGATTGAAATACAAAAATGCCTCCACGTCATTCGATAGATCGCCACGAGTGCTCAACAAAGCCCGTGACGAGATTCGTCACACTGTGCAGAGGCAACGCACCGTGCTTTTACCCGAACACACCTCCCACTGTAACGCTGAAAGCGTCATCCCTTTTCTCGATTCCTTTTTCCCCCCGTATTTCACACAATGTTCATTATCAACTGGTTCTGGGACGTCCTCGCTCAGTTGGGTGAGCCACCTTTTCTCGCGTCTCTGCTTTCACACCCACCCTCATCCTTACAGGCCTCTTGCACAAGAATGCCAAAATCCTTTTCCTGGGTTTAGACAACGCCGGAAAGACGGTACGCCTATAAGTCATGTTGTTTCTAGTGCTCCCGCCAGACGAGAATTGCGCAGACACTCCTGCACATGCTCAAGAACGACAGACTGGCCACTCTCCAACCTACTCTTCACCCAAGTCAGTTCATTTCCGTCTGCTTTATGGCATTGTCTCCTCACGTCCACTGTTCGAAGCCTCGGAGGAGCTTGCCATCGGTAACGTCAAGTTCACGACATATGACTTGGGCGGCCATCAACAGGGTGCGTGTGCACTCTTTACCGTCATAACTACCCGTCTGAACCCGTTTCTTACAGCACGCCGTCTCTGGCGCGACTATTTCCCTGAAGTCGACGGTATTGTATTCCTCGTCGATAGCGCCGATTTTGAGCGTTTCCAGGAGTCAAAGGCCGAGCTGGACGCCCTCCTTTCCATCGAGCAGCTCGCCAAAGTGCCCTTCCTCATTTTAGGTAACAAGATCGATGCACCGGGTGCCGTGAGCGAGGAAGAGCTTAGGCACCATCTGGGCCTATACCAGACTACTGGCAAGGTACGCTTGTGGTCGCTTCAAGGCATGTGTGCTCAGTTTCACTTGTGTCTCCAGGGGAAGGTACCGTTGAGCGATATACGCCCTATTGAAATCTTCATGTGCTCGGTCGTTCTGCGACAAGGCTATGGCGATGGTCGGTTCTTCACCTCCTTGTTCATGCTAATAATTAAACTGAACGAATCTCATCTGCAGGATTCCGCTGGATCTCCCAATACGTATGTTAACATACTCCACGCGTTGTTCTATGCTCACTATCTCCGTCTCATAGATCTAAGGTTCCCTTTACCCCACTTGTGGTCTTTGTGGTAGTAGTATTCACCTTTCCTAGAACGTTTGTGCTCCGATTTTAATGGCCACTTCTTTTTACTCTCCATACGTTATTTTTGGTTCTTGAGTAGTTTGAGTGGTCACTATTAGCAGTGAATATTACGTTTTGCCACGTCACCCTCGGCGCCTTTCACCGCCACAGACGCGTTCTGACCCCGCACCTCGCAACACCGGTGACGCGGTGACGCCTCTCGCTGGTCTGAGTTGCGAGGACCATGTTCATTGGTCATATTATGAAGCTGAAGCCCGTGCACGTAATCACTTCAATTGATGCACTTCTGGTCTTCTCGGTCACCATTCGCGTTGCTCTTATCCTTTATAGTGAATGGCATGACGCCCATTCATTTGTGAAGTATACCGATGTCGATTACCTCGTATTCTCTGATGCGACTTCCTTCGCCCTAACGCCCGGGCCACTGAACCATGCCCAGGGTCCGCTCGGAAGATGGTTCAATCTTGGGGAGTGAGTGCTCGTATGTTTTACGTCCTAACAACCCCTTGACTCTACGGCTTGTCGATGGGCATCGATCAGTCCCTATCGTCGAGAGACCTACCGTTATACTCCCTTGTTGGCAATCCTTCTTGCACCCAACAAGTGGCTACATAAATCTTTTGGGAAGTATCTCTTTGCGGGATGTGACATCCTGGCAGGAAAACTGATGCACAAGCTACTCGTCGACGTGATTCTACCACATGCTCATCCTCACACCGATGCAGGTCACGCACCCCCTCCCCATCATCTCACATCCCCGCAGGGCGTCAAGTCCTCCCATAGCCACCCGAAAGCAGACGATGATACCAGAAACACTGCAGCAACTCCTATATCGGAGGGCGCCTACTCGCGCCGTGCGGCCTTGCTAGTGGCCCTGCATCTTCTGAACCCCATTGTGATTGGCATCTCCACCCGAGGGTCTTCGGAGTCAGTTCTATCTCTCTTCGTCCTTCTCACCCTCTTCTGCGCTTTGCGGGGGTTGTGGGACGTGGCCGCCGTCCTTCTCGGAGTTAGCGCACACTGGAAGATATATCCGGTTATCTACGGAGTGTCGTGCGTTGGCGTTATTGCCACGGAACACCAGCATGGCGGTGGGAAGGCTCGGGCGCGAGGCATGTTCCCCAGAGTAACCCAATGCGTCGATTTCTTCGTGACCGCGAGGACCGTAAGATTCGCCGCAATCAGCGCCGGAACTTTCCTCGTACTCGGCGTCCTTATGTACTCCATGTGAGTGGATCTCCGGCAGTTGGGATTTTC
>QLOS01006688.1:0-21331 GCA_003313725.1 Russula sp. MG48
ATGGAATACTGGAAGCAGGATGGCCATCACAACGTGCAGCTCTGTAACCTCATATGCACTACATACCTGTTGATAGCATCCCAACTCAAGGACAGCGACCAGTTCGAACGGGGAGGGGTTTGGCGTGGCGTTCTTATGGAGGTTTGCAAACTTGAGATTCAAACTACTGAATGTGAATTTCAGCAAAAATTTTGCCGGCTGTGGAACGAGCTCAAGGTGATAGCATCTGATCTGCCGGCACCCTACATGGTTAGATCAAATGCGACGCATATTCTCTCCGTCATCCGTAATCTTTACATTCCAACCCACCAAGGCACGATCTCTGCCCCAGTCAAGTTTTCTGCGACCACGGATGACCAGGATCCTGTACTCCGCGAATCTTCTTCGTACCCCTACTGTCTTTCTTCCTCCCACCACCTAAACCACCCGGACCCGGACGTGGCTGCGACCGCCTCGACGAGCGCGGAGGAGAGCACGCGTATTTCAGAGCCAATCGCATTCCCTCTACCCACACTACACGGGGACGTCATTGGAACACGGATACAGATGACTCAATCTTCTCTACCTTCCGTAGGGACTTAGAAACCCTTCCTTCTATGCTCCCAAGTTCCTCCCCTCCGCGACTTGTTTATAGGATCCATCGTCTCACTCACAACATCCATTGTTTTGGCCCACTTGCACTGTTAATTCAGGCTCTGTGACGGCCTCGGAACCGATACCCCTCTTCTAGGTACGTAGTGAAAAAATTCCCTCTACTTTTGTGTACCATGGCTCTACATACTTGTACGCTTTCTGGTTCTCTTGATTTAACGTGTAGTCTCCGGCTCATACTCTTGAATTTCTGTGCTGTGCTGTAATTGCAGTGCTATGTACTATATATGCAAGTCCACAGTAAGCCCTTTGCCATGACTGGGCAAACCGGAACATTTGTGAGATATGAGTGGTAGTAATGGGACCATCTAATGATGACACTGAGAATCTGTGAGCCTGAGTTGATAACTATGCCATCTCTGATATCTGGATTCTGTGCTCTTTGCTATTCAAAGTTCATCAGGAACCCTGCATAAAACTTTTTTTTGACTTAAATGAGCTTGTAGTATGAGCTCATATACAAGTTGAAAAAGTAAGAAAAATTAGGAAAAGTCTCTTACAGCTGTTTTCAAAGCTAAGTTATGATGGTTCTGTTTGGCCAAGGCTTAGCAGGACCCCAAAACTCCCACTGTTAAGAATGACAGGGTGAACAAGGTCATCCTCCCCATCCGCTGGCAGCGGCCACTGTTCCCATTTTAAGTTAGCCTTCAGGTCAAGCGACACCTCTTTGGCACCCCAAAATCTTTTTTGAAGACTAGGTAGGACTCATCAGCAAGCCATGCACTCCGTACCACAAGTCAATGTCAAGTGCTACGCTGAACATCGCCATCTTTCATTACACCAACTACATAGCACCGTGATGGGCCGGGCTCGGAAGTCAAATCACGCCTCTTCGATCCTCCCTCACCCTTGCCCTCGCCCCCGCTCAAGGCAAGCTCCGTTTGGATACCCGCTTCAAAACGTACTTGTCTCCAATATAACTTACCATATTGCTATTTCACCTATCTCCGAGTTGACTCCACAAAGTCCAGCCCTATAGTATATCTGCATATCCGCCATGGCAGTGGGACACCCTGTATTGAACGGGCTTTCAGGACTTGCTATAGATTTCCTCGCCTTTCTTTCCTCCCATTTCTTCCCTTGGTGGCTATGACGACTATTCCATTGTCCTATGATGCTAAGCTTTGTCATTTTCTAGTTCTTCAATGTTATTATAATCTCGGTGCAGACTCGGGACTGACCCTTCGGAATGCTCTGAGGGGTTTAAATACGACATCATATCATCCTCCTTCATCTTGTTTCCTCACAACGGCACCCTCTTCAACCGAACGCGATGACGTCCATATCCTGACAATTCCCCTGCTAACCACCTTGGCCTGGACCCTGGGACACAGCTTCCGCCGCCGCCGCCGCCGCCGGCACCTAGCCACTGGCACCCTCCGACTCATCCCGTCTCATATGGTCGCTCGTCCTTTGCGCCTATATCTAATTTCCCTCTTCTTCGATTGCTTCCTCTTTTGTCTTCGTTGAAACCGCACTGTATTACATCGAATCATACACATCAATCTCAGAGATTTACAATGTTGGCGGGTTCTCCTCATCTCTGTTTCAATTATAAGCTAAAGTTAACGATGGAGACCTTCAGTGCACTCAATTACCTACTGTTGCAAAATACCTATGGGACTCTACCGTACACGAAGCCTTCGAGTTCTCAAGCTCGAAGAGAGCGCGTACAGTGGGTGTCCGATCATTCATCCTATTGCGCGTAAAGGATAGATTACGTGATATTCACAATCACAGAGCCTACGGTAAGGGCGTATGACACAGCGATGCGATGGTAGCTTGTGAGTGGTGGTAACCAGCTAAGAATGCTCGAGATTTAGAGTACCTATATTATTAATGCGAAGAGAGGGGAAGTACTTTCGATAACAAGAATGTAAATAAGACTTAAATCGAGGGTCTACGAATTGCTCACCTATATCTAGGCTCTAAGACAAGCAATAAAGTGTTGGTCAGGGGCTAGCTAGCACCCCACCGAAGAATACCTTCATAGATAGAGTACATGACGGCAGCGTTCGGCACGACGCGCATGAGATGAGCGCTGAGACCGCCGTACAACGATCGTGCGCCCTCTTCTGCGATAACAAGACGTAGGGTTTGGATCAAGCCCGTATACTTCATCTTGCCATCTACAAGGGGTTGTCGTAGCCGCGTTCGAATAACCTATACTCCCAGATACCGTCAATCCTCATCTGCGAAAGAACTCTAGGAGGAGCGGAAACCAGCCGACCTCGTGAGGATAAGTGATGAGGCTCGCAACGCACTTCGCCGTCCCGGCGGAGCCCAGCATGCCAGCCCATTCTTGCAGTCTCCCCTTCCCTTCAGTGCCGGCGGTCAAAAGCTTGAGGCGCTCATATAGGACCCATTGGATCGTGCCCTCAGTGACGCCGAGATAGCTCGCACTGAGGCCCTTGTAGAACCCCCGGATACCCTCCTCGCGCGCAATCTGCTTTATCATTGAGACGCTCCCGCCAAAGAATGAAGGAGTCGGAGACACGGGTCCGCGGGCGGCGGCGGGGGCGTTGTGCGACGCGGAGAGCTGTAGTCGCGTCTTGACGACCCAGATCGGATTTGTCGCGGTGCCCGTGACGATACCCGCGATTGCGGCAGCGCAGAGGTGTACGTAGGAGTTTTCTTGTCCGTTGTTGAATCGGTTGGCGATGATGTGTTTTCCGTTGCCGTACGTGAAGAAGTTTATCGAGCGGGCCGGGATGACGCCGACGAGAGTGGGTCCAAGACCCTTGAACAGCGCGCGGGGAGATTCGTTTCTTGCGATATCTCTAGGGGTGGGTTCGCACATAAGTGAATGAGAACCAAGACAAAAAAAAAACACCATGGTGACGCAACCGTATGATGTGCACCGTCTCAACAAAGTGCCATAATAACCCTCCCGGTCGTCGGACGAGCACGACGCTATCCCCTACGACGGCACCGACATCCGCGTGTTTTTGACGGAACAGATCCGATTGGAGGCGTGTCTTGACCACGTCAAAAGGGCTCGTGACGACAGCACCGCACATACCCCCGAGGCTAAGACAACCAATGAGCATTCGGACGAGGATGCGAGCGTGCACGTAGCGCGTTACCCTCCAGCAATAAAGTGTTGCCATGATTTTGCGGGCAGCCAGGTTGTTGTGGCAGGCGCAGGTGCTGACGCGGACATCGAGGTCGTTGCGTGACTGTCCGGCGGAGCGGCGGCTTAGGCGCGCCACGTCGTACCTGTTGCTACTGTACTTTTTTTACCTCTGCCAGAGCCGACGCGGTCGTCCGGATTTAGCTAATCGTAAAGGCGGAACACGAGAGATAAGATAATTCGCCTCATAACCATGTTCGTCTTATCCATTGTGAAGGTCGGGTTTCCTCCTCTTTTTTTCTCATACGCACTCCTCTGCCATCCGGCTCATTCTCGCACAATATAGGATAAGATCCCAATACATCCCTCTCAATTCGGCCTTCCCCCAGAACAGGCCCTCATCAACGAGCTTAACAAGAAATACGCCAACCGCGTCCTTCACGATGTCGGCCTCTGCATTTGCGTATTTGACGTTGCTGAGGCAGGGGAAGGTAAAGTCCGGTATGGGGACGGCTTCCTCTGGTATACAGGTGAGTTCCAAAGTTGTATGGTGTCTGGACAAGACGGCCTCCGACGCTCTGATCCATAAGTCGTATTCAGACTGACCGTCTTTCGGCCCTTCCTTTCGGAAGTGATTCTCGCGAAAGTCAAGTCCTCGGACGAGGGTGGGATACAATGTGCGTGCAATTCACCCCACCCCTCTCCCTTCCAAATTCGAACCGCATCTTACGCCTGTCCCAAGTATCGGTTGGTTTTTTTGAAGACATGTGGATCCCGCTCGTATATCTCCCCCAACCATGCGCGTTGTATGCCTTTTTTTTTCTTCTTTATTTTCAAGCATCCGGCTCACTCTTTCTGGGTACGCGCTCCAGCGACCCCAATGAGCGCGCTTATTTCTGGCTTCCGGGCTCGGAGGCAACCTCGACTCACGAACTGTTGGATTCTCCGGTATCGGAGCGCTTGTATATCGACCAGGGCGAGATTGTGCGTGTCCGCGTGGAGAGAGACGAATTTTGCGACGATGAGCCCGGTCCGCCTAAAGCGACCGAGGGTGTGCTCATCACCGGAGAAGCGAGGCGACTACCATACACGGTGACGGTGAGTCTCCTGTGTCCTCCAAACGGCGCGATGCTGAATGCCTCTTTACGTTCCTCCCCCGTAGTGCTCCATCGCTGAGCAGGGTCTTGGACCAGTCGCGTGGTGGAAGGCAGCGGAGGCCATACTGGAAGAAGGATGATCCTAGCCTACTGTATCACCCATTGTGCACAACGAGAAAAACCTCGGACCTCGTGCTGTTCCATTTGTCAAACCTTATATAAGGGGAGAGCATCACTCGCGAGGTCAAAAAAAGCAAACGATCGGCCTGAGGGCGTTCATGCTCTTCGTATACTTCCAGAGCCGCGAACGGATGTTGTAGCTCGCATGATTAACTCATTGCCATTGTGCGCTCACAGCAAGGACTGAGTACTAATAGCCCACACCTGTTTGCGCACCGCAAGCCCCTTGGCTCAATCCTTTCGGGGAAGGCGCCGCCCAGACACCTTACTTGTGCTGATGGAATTCATGACACCATAATCATTTCTCGCAGCCGAGGACGTTCCATCAATGCGTGGTAGGAAGTAATGACGAAGGCCAGATATATGTTCGCGTGACAAAGGGAAAGGTGACTACTAATTTCAATCCTTGGGATGAGGGATGAAGGCCAAAAGATGGTTGACCGCACAACGGGAGACGGTGCCCGCCGTGACACACCGGTATCGCATCCCACCGCCACCTCCTGTATTTCCTTCCCCACACAGCACCTAGCTCATACCATGCCTCACCCCACAGACTGATCGCCATCTGTTGATGTCCCTAACGCGGCGCGACACACTATCCCAATTATCACATCACCTCATCCTGCCTATCTCAAATGCAATAGGCCTCGCGTTACTTCCCACCAAATAGCCAGAGGCAGCCCCAAGGTATTACTCGCGAGCAGGGATAACGATGACGGTGATGACGAGAACGGCCGGGGGTTCTCCGCACATCAGTCAGACTTGCTGTAACGCCAAGGCCTTAGACGGATGAGTAACGACACGTCGTCGTGGAAGAGCCAGATCGCCTCGGGTATACCCAAGACCCGAACCTCCATCATCGGGTTGGAATGCCTCCCCTCTCCCTGCATCAAGCAGGTTCTCGATCTCGAGGTGGATGTGGATATAAACATACAATATGTAATTACAAAGACGCGCGCGAGGCGGCGACGCGCCTCGGTTGATCAGAGGTGGTAATGGACTGGTATATACGCATGGTGGTGTTGGTCAGCTACTGCTGTAAGTTCCGAGTCTGACAACGGTAGTAATTTGCCCCGGCCCCGCCAAAGCGTCCTACTCCCTGATTCGAAGCATGGTCAACCTGTGTCCCTCAAAATATATGACTACAGGCTTGCGAAATGAGCGAGATCAAGGAGAAAAGTCGACGACTACTAGTACAGTACGGCCGCGCGGAGCTGGGGATCTGCCAGTGGCCCCTCGGCCAGGCGGTGTCATCCTCATGCCTCTGGTTTTGGTTTTCCTCCTCCTCCTCCTCTGCATCTTCCTCATCGTTGGCCCACAAAATACGTTTTATCTTTTCCTGCGCTGGAACAAGCTGCGCAGAGCCATCTATCTCTCCGCCAGCATCCAGCATCCAGCATCCCCTCGTCCTTCTCAGGTGGTCGGCCGTTAGCGTACTGCCCAACGTGTCCAGCATATATGCTAGCGCTTTACACTCCCAGGCCGCACAGCTGCAATTACCAGTCGGTTGTAAGTTAGCGTGCTAATATATAGTGCCATTGGACATCGGAAGGAACTATCACACAAGCAGAGCCTACTCTTCTCAAGTTGACTCGAGTCTGTATGTCACTCCTCTGCCGCCGCTAGGCGTTCGCTGATCCATGTCTGTTGTCTCCTCTCATCCATCAGCTCCCTCCTTGGGAAATAACGTATCAGTCATCTTCTCTGGTGCCGCATCAAGGTCGCGAATGTGGAGCCGCTCTGATTTGATTGCCTCGTTGACGACAGGGCTGGTGGGTGTTACCGATCAGTGACTACGAGCTCATGATGGGAGCAATCGGCAACTGGGAGACGTACTTGGACTATGCGGTCATTGGAACGAAGCTGGCGAGTGGGACAAGGTACACTTGCATGTTTCTCACAGGGTCTCGATTTTTCTGAATTGGCTTCACCCTATAATACATAGCATTCGACCAACTTCTGGGTGTAGGCCATCTCCCATCAATCCTGATGATCCTGTTGCAAGGTTTTCAACTACGGTTTCCCCGTTTCACTCTGAGAAGGGCCTATCATCAAAGTTTTGCCTACAATCTGATGCTTTGCCTAGACGATGCGCAAGTACGCGCCAAAGTTCTACACTTTCTCTACGAGCTTCGAGGGCAGCGAGTTAACTGCGCCGATCAGAACGCGGACAATAGGCATTTTGTGGTGGGTTAGGCTCGTTCATTCTCAAAACGCTCTCATAAGCGTGAGCTGTGGCCTCGCTTGGAGTGGGTGAATCGACTGGTTGATTGCCCTATGATAGGAAAAGAATATGATCAATTGTCTAGTTCTACCGGTTGACCCACCAGTCGGAAAACTAAGTTACCAATGAGGATCACTCTTAGCATCTATCCCTGAGTCTGGGGATCTGCCCCACAACTTCTATAATCAACTCACGATGCGCCCGTACTCCATCAAAAACTCGCAGGCTCCCTTCCATCTCATTCTCTCACACCTGTTGCCCACATCCGCCCAGCGCCACATCTCCTCAGCACCTATCTCCTTCCGCTGGTCGTACTACAGGATGTATCCTTCCTTCACGCGCTCCTCAACTTCCTTTGGCACGCTCTCCAGATCCACACTGTTGGCAATGAGGGTGTCGTCTGAGTACGCGTTGCTCTCGAGCAGCGGCAGCAACACTACCACCACCACCGCCACTCTGTGCCGGTGGTCAAAATAGTTCAGCCGGGGTTGGACAGCGGGCATACGCGTCGATCGTCGTCGCTGCGAAGCAAGCCCCAGTCACCCATCAGTTGCAGCCCACTCATGATCAGGAGGTTAGACGTGTCGCAGTGTGTGACCTGTGTGGGGTCCAGTGTGCACGCCTGGGCCCGTAGTCGGGTGGCGCAGCGTGAGGGAATACCGTAGTATGCCGAATGGTGGGAATCGGGTTTAAAACGGGTTCGGCCGGGAACCGTCGCGACGTTCCATTCTAAGAGACACCCACATCGGGAAAGTGAGGTTCTATTGATGGCGATATACATGTACAATAGTCCTTGCCCTCGCTCTAAACTGCTACCACTACAACCCTCTCCCCGCTTCTCCTAGTCGAACAATTCCACTTTTTCCGGCCGTATTTCCTCGACTCATGATATGAGCACATCCTCTGAATCCTCGATTTTACCGTCACTTTTGAAGGACGCCATTGAGAAGTACAAAGCACAGGTGGGGACAAGCCTCATCGATAATCAACTTACCATCCAACTTGGAACATGCGACGACGTTCAATCTGTTGTTGCCCTTCTTGAAGAGCGAGTACAGGCATTCCGTGATTTCCTGGGACGCGACACCAAGATGAAACAATCGATCGGACGTATTGTCCATGTCCTGCATACAGTTTTCACCAGCCTGGGCGTAGTCAATTTAATAGTACGACTGAACCGGCTCATGGTTACCGGATTACCTGTACCTGATCCTTATTCTATAGCCCTTCCCACCTGTGAAATTAATATTTGCTGCCATCGGTCTCCTCCTCACCGTATGTATCTTCCTCAGTCCCTAGGCGTGCGTTCGTCATATCTAGTCCCCCAGGCTGTGAAGGACGTCAATTCCAGCTATGATGCCCTCCTCCAGTTGTTTGAGTCCATCAGCAACTTCGTCCAACGCCTCGATATCTATACCAAAATACCCCCTACCACGGTAATGACGGAGATCGTCGTGAAAATCATCGTCGAACTGCTGTCCACCCTTGCCCTGGCTACCAAACAGGTTAAGCAAGGTCCACTCAGTGAGTCCACTCCCCCCTTCCTTAAAAGGTCACAGCTCGACGTGACACAGAGAAATTTGGAATGAAGCTGCTAGGAGAGAATGAGGTTGAGCCGGCGCTCCAGAGGCTCGATCGACTCACCCATGATGAGGCCCGCGCGACCGCAGCGCAGACCCTCGAGGTTGTCTATCATCTTATCCAGAATATGGGGTTACTCATGGACGGTGAGTTAATTCCATGTAATCCGTCACTCACTCTAGGCCAAACGTCTGTCACCTTTAGACAGCAAGGCGTCAAATGACAGTGTGCGGCAAGTTCTAGGTATGTTCTATTGGAAGAAGAAGCGAGCTATTTATAACTAGGGGCCAGAAATGATGCAAGAAATGACGAGCCAAGCGAACAAGGAGAAGCGTCAGTTATTCCCTAATTCTGCTATTGCTGATCAGGAGCACTGAAGTATGTTCACAGGTGACCAGATGCGGCGGGACCTTCGACGTTGGCTCTCTCCACCAGATCCGTGGATAAATCACAACATTGCGTGGGATGCTCACCATGATGGAACCGCAACATGGTTCATTGAAAGTGATACTTTCGCCGAATGGAAATCGTCAGGTTCCCTTCTGTGGATCCGTGGGAAACGTCTGTATCTCCCATATTTGTAGTTTCACCGTGAGACTGATGGCCTATCTTGTAGCGGGCGCAGGGAAGACTATCCTTTGGTATGTTAAGTTCGCGGTGTTTTCTGCTCCCGTAACTCATTTCATCGTCAAGTTCTACGATCATCAACAACATTGAGGGCTTGCGCAAGTCTGGTTTAGCTTCGCTGGCGTTTTTCTATTGTGACTTCCGAGACGACGAAAAGAAGGACCGACGGGGCTTGCTGTCCTCTCTTCTATTCCAACTTTGCCATCAGTCCGACTCGTACTGCAAGATTCTTTCCGGTTTCTATTCCGAACATGGCGATGGCTCGCAAGATCCCAATGACAGAGCGCGCACACAGTGTCTCAAGGACGTGCTCAGATGCCCTGGACAAGCCCCGATCTACATTATCATAGATGCCCTGGACGAATGTCCAAGAGCATCTGGCAGGCAGTCCTCCCGTGAAAATGTTCTCAGGCTGGTCGAGGAGCTCGTTGGTCTGCACCTTACAAATCTACGTATCTGTGTTACTAGCCGTTCAGAGGCCGACATTGAAGCCGTGCTTGATCATTTGACTCCCTGTTCGGTTTCCCTTCACGACGAGGGAGGACAAAACCAAGACATCATCGATTATATCACGTCCATCGTCAATACCGACCCAAAGATGAAAAGATGGAAAGCTGCGGACAAGGAACTAGTCATCGAGACGCTCTCGCAAAAAGCTAACGGAATGTAAGGCATTGGTACCTCGAAGGTTCATGACACTCATCCCCACTTATTATGCAGGTTCAGATGGATTTCCTGTCAGGTGGACTACATCCGCCCTTGCCTTCCGGGGCGTATCCGTCGTGCTCTGGACGAATTACCAGAAACGCTCGATGGGACTTACGAGCGCACCCTGGAAGATATCGATGAGGCAAACTGGGAATATGCACACCGTATCTTCCAATGTATCACGGTGGCTTCCCGTCCACTTACCGTCGAGGAGCTTGCAGAGTTTCTCGCGTTCGATTTTGAGGAAGGAGAAATTCCAAAGCTAGTAATGGATTGGCGCTCGGAGGACCCAAATGAGGCCTTACTTTCCACATGCTCAAGTTTGATCGCCGTCGTATATCATGATGAACACTGGGTCATACAGTTTTCTCATTTTTCTGTAAAAGAGTTCTTAACGTCGAGCCGCCTCACCATGGGAAGACCCACGATTTCCCGTTACCACGTTCTCATGACACCTGCTCATACCGTTATCGCGCGAGCCTGTCTCGGCGTTCTGCTTCACCTCGAAGAAAATGTTAGCAAGGATAGCCTCAATGACTTTCCCCTCGTTAGGTATGCCGCAGAGAAATGGGTGGACCATGCCCGGTTCGACAATGTATCGCTGAGCGTGGAACATGGCATGAAGCTACTCTTCGACCCCAGGAAGCCCTTCTTTACAGTCTGGGTCTGGATATTTGATCCAGAGGCTCCGTTCAGGGAACGCCCAGAACGCCCGTCACAGCCCCCCGGAACACCATTGCATTATGCGGCACTATACGGCTTGTGTGACGTAGCAAAGTTCCTGGTCGTCGAATGCTCACAACATGTAAATGCCCAAAGGCCTTCGGACAACTGGACTCCATTATTCTTAGCAGCCGAATTCGGACATTCCGAGGTTACAAGGACTTTACTTGATTACGGCGCAGATGAGAATGCCAGGGACAGGGGTGGCATGACTCCGTTGCATGTGGCTTCAGAAGGGGGGTATCTGGGAGTCGTTCAGGTGCTTCTCAATCACGGCGCCGATGCGAGTGCCCGTGACAGGGAGTACCGGACTCCGTTGCATGCCTTGTCGCAGAATGGGTACTCGTAAGTTGGTCAAAACGCTCAATCTAGGTGTAGATGCTAATACTGGGACAGCCATCTTACGTCATCGGGAAGGCGAAACGGGGACCGTGGGAAAGTTGCTGAGCTCCTTCTCGAGTGGGGCACAGATCCAAATGCGCAAAATAATCGCAAGCACACTGCATTGCATCTGGCATCTTTCCATGGACACATGGAACTTGCTGGGATCCTTCTTGATCGCGGGGCAGATCCGAATGCTGAGGACGAAAATTACACCATCCCATTGCATTTCGCTTCCAGTGGGGGACATCTGGAAATTGTTCAGATGCTTCTCTATCACGGCGCAGATGTAGATTCCCGTGACGAGAAGGATTACAAGACTCCATTGCATTACGTGCTGCAGGGTGTATGGTAAGTTTCTTAGGATCACTCGATCTACACGTAGATGCTAATACTAGGAAAAAATCTCGCAGGTTTAACGCTTCTAGAGAGCAACAAGACGTTTTGAATGTTGCTAGGCTCCTCCTCGAGTTGGGCGCAGATCCAAATGCACGGGACAACGACAACAATATTTCATTGCATCTCGCATCCCAAAACGGACACGTGAAAGTTGTCGAGATCCTTCTTGATCGCGGGGTAGATCCGAATGCTCGGAACAACAATAACGCCATCCCATTGCATCTCGCTTCGCGAGGTGGACATCTGGAAGTTGTTCGGATGCTTCTCGATCGCTGCGTAGACGTAAATGCCCGTGACAAGAACTACAACACTCCATTACATTGCGTGCTGCAGAATATATGGTAAGTTTCTTACGATCCACCCGATCCACCCGTAGATACTAATACCAGGAAACGTCTCGCAGGTCGATGCCGTTTAGAGTCATTTTGAATGTTGTTGAGTTCCTTCTCGAGTCGGGAGCAGATCCGAATGCACGGGACAACGACGGCAAGACTCCATTGCATCTCGCATCCAACAACGGACACGTGAAAGTTGCCGAGATCCTTCTTGATCGCGGGGTAGATCCGAATGCTCGGAACAACGATAACACTATCTCACTGCATCTCGCTTCCCAAAGTGTACATCTAGAAATTGTTCGGATGCTTCTCGATCGTCGCGCAGATGTAAGTGCCCGTGACAAGAACTTCAACACTCCATTGCATTGCGTGTTGCAGAGTATACGGTAAGTTGCTCGGGATGCACTCGATCTACACGTAGGTGCTAATACCGGCAAACGTCTCGCAGGTATATGTCGTTTAACGACCAACAAGGAGACGTTTTGAAGATTACTGAGCTCCTTCTTGAGTCGGGGGCAGATCCGAATGCACGGGACGGCTACGACAACACTTCATTGCATCTCGCATACAAAAACGGATGTGTGGAAGTTGCTGAGATCCTTCCCGATCGCGGAGCAGATCCGAATGCACGGGACAACTACGACGACACTCCATTGCATGTCGCATCCAGAAGGGGACTCGTGAAATTTGCTGAGATCCTTCTTGATCGTGAGGCAGATCCAAATGCTCGGGACTACGATAACGCCATCCCATTGCATTTCGCTTCGGGAGGTGGACATCTAGAAATCGTTCAGATGCTTCTTGATCGCCATGCAGATGTAAATGCCCGTGACAAGTACTACAACACTCCATTGCATCACGTGCTGTGGAGCCCATGGCAAGTCTCTTAGGACGCACTTGATCTACACGTAGATGCTAATACCAGGAAATGTCTTACAGGTTTACACAATTTGGAAAGCATGGAGACCTTTTGAATGTTGCTGATCTCCTTCTCGAGTCGGGCGCAGATCCGAATGCACGAAATGACCGCGACGACACTCCATTGCACCTCGCTTTAAAAAACGGATACGCGGAAGTTGCTGAGATCCTTCTTGATCGTGGGGCAGATCCAAATGCTCGGAACAACAAGAACGCCACCCCATTGCATTACGCTTCGGAAGGTGGACATCTAAAAATTGTTCAGATGCTTCTCGATCGCTGCGCAGATGTAAATGTCTCTGACAATAACTACCAGACTCCATTGCATTGCGTGCTGCAAGATACACAGTAAGTTTCATAGGATGCACCCTGTCTACAAGTAGATGCTAATACCAGGAAACGTCTCACAGCTTTGTACCTAAAGAACAAGAAGACGTTGTGAAGGTTGCTGAGCTCCTTCTCGAGTTGGGCGCAGATCTGAATGCACGGGACAACAACGACGACACTCCATTGGATCTTGCTTCGAAAACCGGATACGTGAAAGCTGTTGAGATCCTTCTCAATCGCGGGGCAGATCTGAATTCTCGAAGCAGCGGTAACACTATCCCGTTGCATTTCGCCTCCGAAAGTGGATATCTAGAAATTGTTCGGATGTTTCTCAATCGCGGCGTAGATGTAAATGCCCGTGACAATATCTACAACACTCCATTACTTTGCGCGTTGAAGGGTGGATGGTAAGTTTCTTAGAGTGCACTCGATCTACACGTAGATACTAATACCAGGAAATGTCTTGCAGGTCTATTTCGTCTAGTGAGCGACTAGGAGACGTTTTGAATGTTGCTGAGTTCCTTCTCGAGTCGGGCGCAGATCCGAATGCGCGGGACAACGACAACAATACTCCATTGCATCTCGCATCCGAATACGGATTCCTGACAGTTGCTGAGAGCCTTCTTGATCGTGGAGCAGATCCGAATGCTCGGAACAACGATGACACCATCCCATTGCATTTCGCTTCCAAAAGTCGACATCTGGAAATTGTTCGGATGCTTCTCAGTCGCGGCGCAGATGTAAATGGCCATGACAAGAACCACAACACTCCATTGCATTGCGTGCTGCAGGATGTACGGTAAGCTTCTTACGATTCGCTTGATCTACATGTAGATGCTAATACCAGGAAATGTCTCGCAGGTTTGTAGCATACGGAGAGCAACGAGAGGTTTTGAATGTTGTTGAGCTCCTTCTCGAGTCGAGCGCAGATCCGAGTGCACGGGACAACAACGACGACACTCCATTGCATCTTGCATCCAAAATTGGATATCTGGAAATTGTTCGGATGCTTGTCAATCGCGGCGTCGATGTAAATGCCCGTGACAATATCTACAACACTCCATTACTTTGCGCGCTGCAGGGTGTACAGTAAGTTTCTTAGGGTGCACTCGACCTACACGTAGATACTAATACCAGGAAACGTCTCGCAGGCCTGTTCCGTTAGGAGAGCAACCAAGAGACGTTTTGAATGTTGCTGAGTTCCTTCTCGAGTCGGGCGCAGATCCGAATGCACGGGACAACGACGACAATACTCCATTGCATCTCGCATCCAAATACGGATACGTGACAATTGCTGAGAGCCTTCTTGATCGCGGGGCAGATCCGAATGCTCAGAACAACGATAACACCATCCCATTGCATTTCGCTTCCAAAAGTGGATATCTGGACATTGTTCGGATGCTTCTCAATCGCGGCGTAGATGTGAATGCCCGTGACAATATCTACAACACACCACTGCATTGCGCGCTGCTGAACGAATAGTAAGTTTCTTAGGATGCACTCGATCTACACATAGATGCTAATACCAGGAAACGTCTCGCAGCTTTGCACAACTTGTAGAGGAAGGAGACGATTTGAAGGTTGCTGGGCTCCTTCTCGAGTCGGGCGCAGATCTGAATGCACGGGACAACAACGACGACACTCCATTGCACCTTGCTTTGAAAACCGGATCCGTGCGAGTTGCTAAGATCCTTCTTAATCGTGGGGCAGATCCGAATGCTCGGAACAACGATAACATCATCCCATTGCATTTCGCTTCCAAAAGTGGATATCTAGAAATTGTTCGGATGCTTCTCAATCGCGGCGTAGATGTAAATGCCCGTGACAATATCTACCGCACTCCATTACTTTGCGCGCTGCAGGGTGTACAGTAAGTTTCTTAGGGTGCACTCGATCTACACGTTGATACTAATACCAGGAAATGTCTTGCAGGTCTATTTCGTCTAGTGAGCAACTAGGAGACGTTTTGAATGTTGCTGAGTTCCTTCTCGAGTCGGGCGCAGATCCGAATGCACGGGACAACGACAACAATACTCCATTGCACCTCGCATCCGAATACGGATTCCTGACAGTTGCTGAGAGCCTTCTTGATCGTGGGGCAGATCCGAATGCTCGGAACAACGATAACACCATCCCATTGCATTTCGCTTCCAAAAGTCGACATCTGGAAATTGTTCGGATGCTTCTCAATCGCGGCGCAGATGTAAATGGCCATGACAAGAACCACAACACTCCATTGCATTGCGTGCTGCAGGATGTACGGTGAGTTTCTTACGATTCACTTGATCTACATGTAGATGCTAATACCAGGAAATGTCTCGCAGGTTTGCAGCATCTGGAGAGCAACGAGGAGAGGTTTTGAATGTTGTTGAGCTCCTTCTCGAGTCGGGCGCAGACCCGAATGCACGGGACAACCAAGACGACACTCCATTGCATCTTGCATCCAAAATTGGACACGCGAAAGTTACTGAGATCCTTCTTGATCGCGGGGCAGATCCGAATGCTCGGAACAACGATAACACAACTTCTTTGCATCTAGCATCAGAAGCAGAAGTTGCTCGGCTCCTCCATTGCCACGCTGATGTGAATGCCTATGACAATGAGCACCAAACGCCATTCCATCTAGCATGGCAAAGCGGACACCGTCGTGTCATACAAGCATTGTTGGAGCACAGAGCAATAGAGGGACCTGTGCTAAGCCCTGCTGCTGTTTGGTGAGCTAAGTTTCTCTAAAGAACAGACCATAAACTAACAAACTACATACAAACGACGCACGGATTAAGCAACGAAGAATGACCCTATAACTCAAACACTTACACCCCCTAGTTCTGGGACTCAAGCGTCCCATCAAGATAAGGAAGTTCGAGTGGGAAGAGGCAGGAAAAGGCTGTTGGGCAGCGAGGCGAGGATAGCGAGGCGAAGAGGCGCAGGAACGGCACAGGGGGAAGGAGCAGAGACGCGTAACGTATCCCCACAAATCGTCGCAAATCGTCGCAAAGCAGACAATTGATAACTACTATTTTCACACCTTTGATATTATGGGCAGGTGCGACACGTTAAGGTGGTCAAGGATATATAAACATTATGTCGATACAATGAGATTTGAGAGAGCTATGGGTGAATTACTACTGGCTGAAAAAATTGGCGAATTTAGAAAAAAAAAAAAGGTCACCCTAAGTTCTGATAACTGCAGCATAATTATAGATGATGGTGCGAGTGTAGTGTCGTCCCAAGTGAAGAGAAGACGAGAGTAGGAGAGATGGCTAGTGGGAGAAACTTTAGGGATTGAAGACGCTGTGCTCGAGCTAGCTTAGGCGGCTTCGGAAATGGCTGAGAGGTTTTCTAATATCACGCTGAGTGCTTTAGAAGAGGGAAACGTGAAGGGAATGATGATTACAAGACCAGGATACAAGGTATATATACGTGAGGTGAGACAATAGGGGAGAAAAGCGATAAGAAAAGCCACAAGTAAAGTACTTAGAAATGTGGGAACAGGAATTGGTGGCGAGCTTTGAGAGAGGTCGAGAGGCTGAGTGTGGAAGTGAGAGTGTGTGGGTGAGAAGAGGTGTGAAAGCGTGCAGAAGTGTGCCAGTGGCTTTCGCGCGCAAGCCGGGAGCGATCCTTACATGACCGAGGACATAACTGCAGGGCCAGTCATGATCATACTCAAACAGATGCTAGTAGACCGATAACATGTTCGTGCCAGTGCATTTAGACCGCGATAATGTCATCGCACTGAACCGTGACTCGACCGGTGGAAATCGTGGAATAAGTCAGAGATCACATGATGAGGACGTCACGGGACAAGTAGTACATATAGCAGATCATGTGCGGAGAGGGATTAACCCTTCCACGAGATCCTTGACCGGGAAGGTCCTGGAACGAGCGATTGGACGAGTGGTGAGAATGTCTCGTGACCCACCATCTAGACCATGACCCCTCTCCCTTCCAAATCCGAACCGCATCTTGCGCCTGGCCTCATTATCGGACCAATAATATCGGTTGGCTTTTTTTTTCAAGCATCCGGCTCACTCCTTTTGGGTACGCGTTTCAGCAACCCCAATGAGCGCGCTTATTTCTGGCTTCCGGGCTCGAAGGCAACCTCGACTCACGAACTGCTGGATTCTCCGGGATCGGAGCGCTTGTACGTCGACCAGGGAGAGATTGTGCGTGTCCGGGTGGAGAGACGAATTTTGCGACGATGAGCCCGGTCCGCCGAAAGCGACCGAGGGTGTGTTCATCACCGGAGAAGCGAGGCGACTACCATACACGGTGACGGTGAGTCTCCTGTGTCCTTCAAACGGCGCGACGCTGAATGCATTTTTACGTTCCCCCTTGTAGTGCTCCATTGCTGAGCAGGGTCTTGGACCAGTCGCGTGGTGGAAGGCAGGGGAGACCATACTGGAAGAAGGATGGTCCTAACCTACTGTATCACCCATTGTGCACAACGAGAAATATCTCGGACCGCGTGCTGTTCCATTTTTCAAACCTTATATGAGGGGAGGGCACTACCATTCGCGAGGTCAAAAAGACAAACGATCGGCCTGAGGGCGTCATTCATGCTCTTCGTATACTCCTAGAGACCGCAAGCCCCTTGGCTCAATCCCTTCGAGGAAGGCGGCGCCCAGACACTTACTTGTACTGATGAAATTCACTGGCATGACACCGTGATCATTTCTCGCAGCCGAGGACGTTCCATCAATGTGTAGTAGGAAGTAATGACGGAGGCTAGATGGATGTTCGCGCGACAAAGGGAAAGGTGATTACTAATTTCAATCCTTGGGATGAGGGATGAAGGCCAAAAGATGGTTGACCGCACAACGGGAGACGGTGCCCACCGTGACACACCGGTATCACATCCCACCACCACCTGTATTCCCTTCCCCACATAGCATCTAGCTCATACCATGCCACACCCCACAGACTGATCGCCATCTGTTGATGTCCCTAAGCGCCGCGACACACTATCCCCCGAGCGGTGGAATAGGGAGGTCAGAGGTCACATGATGAGGAAGTCACGGGACAAGTAGTACATAGTACATCTAGAGTCGTGACCTGTCGATGAGTCCTTAGGGGCGCGACCCCTCTCTCCAGCGGTCCCGTGGTCCCGTTGATAAGAGGCCAGATGTCACGTGGCAATATCCACGCTGCAACACGAGGTGTTGTGGCCGCCAGTGGGTGTTCGGACGCCGTCGTCACGGGTATTGACGTCTGGAATGTGACCAAGTAGTATTAGAGGTGGCCGTTGCCTGCTGTCATGCCGTCATACAGACGGGCATTCACATCTCCACAGCGATCAAACAGTCGCTGTCCAATGTCGTGGCATCCTTGAACGGGTGCCAATGCACTGCAGTAGAGTTTCGTTCCAGTTATCCCAAACGTCCACATTTACAGAGTGCACAAGTGTAGTGGCTGTGAGACCTCGGTGTGTCCAATTTACAATGCTGCGTGCAATGGTCAAGTTCCGCAACGCAGTATAAGGCTGCCTTCGGTCGTTCCGAGTGCTCGGAGATGGTTCCCCAACTGATCAGGTTACGCAACCTCAGCCACACGGAAACATGGGGTTTGTCTGCATCCAAGGATAGTCGAATCAAAGTCGATCCCATCTCCTATGTGTGATATCACGTTCTCGAACTCTACATGGTCTCCCCAGTGTTCGGCAGCATACCAAACTAGGGGAAAGTTCGTGATACTCTTCATGTCAATGTGATAGTCCAATCGGAGCAACACGGCAACGCAAGCTTGGGTCATGACGGAGAAGTGAGAAAACTGAACTACTCAGGAACGGTGGTCCTCGATAATGGCGATTAGACTCGAGCACGCCGAGAGCACGGCTTGCGGTTCATCTTCCCAGCGCAAATCCACATTATTCTCCGACTTCGCGTCCTACAGCAACGTCGAATTGTGGCAGGGGCCCCCCGTCCTGAGCATCCGAAAAATCAAGATTGTCGATATATTTGCGAACTAGGTTGAACGTCAATGAAAAGGCGAATGCGTTAGTTGATATTGGCTTCGTAGAACCAGCTCGAAGTAACATACGAGCGCTACTTTGGCGGGCGTCTGTTCGCCCGATCCAGATTTGAGCAAGAGCGAGCGCAGTTTCACCGATCCGGCGAATGAGACCCGTATGATGCTGCCTCTGTTGTGAGCGTCGCCGGGAACGGAAGCAGTTATATGATGCAACGACCTACAGTTGATCATCTGCATCCGACTCGAAATACTGTACGCCATTAAAACACCTACTGTAAGGTCATGGTCTAGTAGGCGGTGGGTCGCGAGACATCCCTCCTCACTCACGAGCATATACTCACCACTCGCTCGTCCAATCGCTCGTTCCAGGGCTTGATTACTTCCTTGCCCTCACCGGTCGAGTTGAACACGACGACATTATCACGGTCTAAACGCACAAACAGGTTATCTGAAGGTCCACTGGCATCTGTTTGAGTATGATCGTCACAGGCCGCCGCAGTTATGTCCCCGGGTCGGTCATGATCGTGCGACCTGGCTATTAATAACCGATTACCGCCGTGGCATCTGGTTCGGTTCGGATGCCAAATTAACTTACTGTAGGTAAGTCGTTGCCACCGCCTCCCGCACCTTCCCCTCCACTGCCCTACACCTACCACAACTTCTCCAGATATCATATCGCGGATGACTGAAGGCGCCAATTTGGTAAACTAGTAGTGGTCAGAAAAGATGTTCGATGCCGTCATTCGCACTGTTCTGCAGTACTACACCACAAACCCTCCGCTGACCGAAGATCATTGTACGGGCCGTGAGTCTCAATCTTGACCACCTTGTTCCCCACTTCCCAAGGCTATATCGTCACACCGCAGCGCCGCATTCCGGACAGCGAAGGCCACATCCCTGATTTCGTAATCGAGGTCATTAAGTTGGCCACCCCCCCACTGCAATTCCGTACCGTTCTTATCGTCGAGATCAAAAATAGGCAGCACTGGCGGGCTGGTATCCCCTCGCTGGAAAGGCAGATAAAGGGTCAGACAGATGCCGCCTTCAGCGGAACTGCAGTTTCAAAGGTGTATTGGATTGGTGTTATTGGTCCTCATTAGGGGTGATCACGGTAGTGTTTTCGAGGCCGTTTTCAGGCCGTTTTAGCTTTCGTTTTGAGTCCTGTTTTGAGTCCTCGTCCTCGAAAACAGTTTCAGCTTTGATAGCGTTTTCGGATCTGTTTTCGAACGGCACGACGGCATATTCTGCGGACTTTCAAACACGTCCTTACTGGTCAGACACACAACGCGTTCATGCTCTTTACTGTACTTTTTTCTTTAGGCTCCGTTCAGCCACAATTTTGGATTAAAATTTGAGAATTTGATGGCAAACTCGTCTGGGGTGTGTGATAATTGTATAAGTTGGCGCAAATTTAGACACTCGTTCCCTGAGAAAATTACTAATCAACAGGCAGTTGCATTCGTTGCTTACATACTCAATAATAAATTTATCAGACTGGGATTCAAACTCCCAATCTGCTCACGTGCCCACTTCGACAGTTTCACCATTACACCAAACGAGCCTGTGGAATCTAACCAAATAAAGCTTATATAAGTGGGAGTCTGTGACTTTCTTAGTCAGACAGGTAGTAGTAATGCCAGTCTGATAAATTTACTGTTTGAGTATGTAAGCAACGAATGCAACTGCCTGTTGATTAGTAATTTTCTCAGGGAACGAGTGTCTAAATTTGTGCCAACTTATACAATTATCACACACCCCAGACGAGTTTGCCATCAAATTCTCAAATTTTAATCCAAAATTGTGGCTGAACGGAGCCTAAAGAAAAAAGTACAGTAAAGAGCATGAACGCATTGTGTGTCTGACCAGTAAGGACGTGTTTGAAAGTCCGCAGAATATGCTGTCGTGCCGTTCGAAAACAGATCCGAAAACGCTATCAAAGCTGAAACTGTTTTCGAAGACGAGGACTCAAAACAGGACTCAAAACGAAAGCTAAAATGGCCTGAAAACGGCCTCGAAAACACTACCGTGATCACCCCTATTGGCGATATGGTATCAAAGAAGACGATGATGGATAAGTGTTGGGGGAGGACCAATCCGGCACTAGCCAGATCGGTACTAGATGACTCACGATATCTTA
>QLOS01006712.1:0-17498 GCA_003313725.1 Russula sp. MG48
CCTATGAGGCCAGCAGTTCCGTCGTACGCGAATGTATACGTCTACTCCATGGACGCGACAGGGATCGTATTCTGAGCGAGGAAGCGATGTTACGTTCTTGTTGTGGAGTAGTGTGAACAACAAGGAAGCTACTCCGAGTCTAGCAGGACAACATCTGCATCGAACTCGTACCAGTGGGTCAGTTAGAAACTTGTAAACTCAGTCAGCGGACGTGTGCCTCACCACGCTCTATCCGCCTGCCGTGAGTGTAAGCGCAAGCACAGAATGAAGGGAGAGACATGAAAGAGGACGCGCCTCTGACTTCCACTTGTCCGTCTCTGCAACCCAGACTCGTGTTTGGTCTTTGCTGGTATTAAGGTCTCTAAGCGCGGAGCTGAAATGAATGAACAGGAGAACTGTGAGGAAGGTATTTCGGCGTACTGCAGAGACAATCGCTTGGGTGGGAGAAGTGTTTGAATCCCTCCGCCGTGGCAATGGAAGGATCTGAAATTAGCCGGTCGGTGTGGTTGTTTCTTGTCGACGCTGCAGGCAGCGTTCCAAAGCGGTAGAGTCGAGCAGTGCGTCGAGGTGCATGATCGCCAACTCGTGACTTGGAGACGAACTTCAAGTCCACGATTCCACAATGACCCTCAACGTCAATCACGGGGCGCAGGGATCCTGGAAATCCCAATTTTCGATCCAACGGGGTGATTCATAAAACGATGTCAACTCACAAGTTAATCGGTGGCAGACCCAAGCATCCACAATACCCTTCCGACATCCGGATCGCGCTGTGATTGTCCACAATATTGCGGCTTGCCACATGTCCCGCTACAGAGCGGCTCGGCAGAAGGGAGACCTTGACCAAGCTATCATGGGGTATGCCGAGGCGCTTTTGCGTGGAATGAATCATCCTCCTATGAACATTTTGACTTTCGAGCACCTGACGCGTGCGTTAGCCACTCGTTTCAATGACTTTCGGAGCTAGGGAAGACCTGGATCACATTATCTCATACTTTCGCCACCTCTCCGACCTCCCGCTAGGGGCTGCCGGCATCAAGCGCCTCAATGTCCTCCATGGCCTTGTCATTGCCCTCCGCAGTAGATTCGAAGTTGGGCCGCGGGGAGGGCGACTGGAGGACATTGAGGATTTGATCTCGCCATTGCTCCAACATGTCATCACCATGGTCCCTCCAGGCACAGATGGTTATCGCTTCTTCGCATGCAATCTAGTAAATGCTTGGAGAAAAAAATATGAACAAACTGCTGAGTCAGACGATCCCACCGCACCGAGGCTATCAGCTACTATCGTGCAGTGCTCACCTCCTGTCCATTGCACCATCCATCGCGTCCTTTGTACCTCAGCAACCCTGCGAAGGTGTTAATGTCACGCTTTGAACGGAGCGGTAACCTGAACGATGTTCTGGATGCCGCTATGCTATGTCAAGAGTTGCTTGACCTCCTGGACAAGGAACACCCCGACCAAATGTGGGTTCTCATGAACCTTGCTAACGTCTATCATTCCCACTTCAGGCAAATATATGACTCGGAAGATCTTGAGAAAGCAATCAGTCGGTATCGTGAGGTCCTCCTTTTGTGTCCTCCGGACTACGAGAGTAAGGACACTCCTGGAGAACCTTGCATTTTCGCTTACCAGTCGCTTCGAATACTTCGGCCGTATGAGCTGTTTGGAGGAGGCAAGTTCACTTTATCGTGCCGCTCTTCGCCTCTGTCCCCGAGGTCACTCACGTCGACAAGAATCTTTGAGTGGACTCGCCAACGCGGCCCTATTATTGTGCGGTATGCGGGATTCTCGGGTTCCAGTCCTCTGGCAGCTAGGAATGAGAGCAACATTATTTCTCGCTCCAGCATTCAGATCGCATATGCGTAATGATCCAGCTAACCGCAACAGTGGAGCTGTTGAATAGGTTGACCGCACTACAATAGCCGCAACACCCGGAGCATGTGACATAACTTACTACTGTAGTAGGACCGGACTTATCCTTTCTCGATATATCTTGCACCGGCCCCGAGCTGCCCCGCACCTACTAGTACGCGTCTTTCACATGGCCAAGTTTGTATTTCCAGCGTTGTTACGACTTCTGGTGTCGACTGAAAAATTCGTTTCTCTTCAGCTCGACGCGATACCAAGTGCATGGCCCGGGGTACATCCCACCGGAAGCTCTCATCATTCGCTTTCCCGTGATGATCCGCCTTAAAGCCCTCCACCTTCAGGAGGAAAATATCATCCTCTGCAAAGATGTGCTGTCCTCCCTCAGGCTGCTGTCAAATATCTCGCATTCCGCGGTGTTAGCGAGTATTTGGAGTACCTTTATCCGGCATCGACACATCCCTCTTCAAGTTCCTCTACATGACGTTCTTTAACCAGCTCGTCTTCGATACTCTCCAACTCATCCAGTTCATTTGCCTCACAGAAACGTAAAGTTCACTTAAGGAAACAACAGTGCTGTCTTCTAGGACCGATATTCACATTAGATATTCTCCATGGCCGAGATCTGTGCCCAATTTTCCCTCGTCTTCTTTAGTGTGCGACAACTTTGCATCAGTGCTTCCTTTGCGTTGCCATGACGCTAGGATATCAGAACACTCTATCATCCCTGCATGGCTCTTGGATCGGAAGTTTCGCCGTCCAAATACAACCCGTTTCCATTGGGCGTCTGTCAGTGGGTTCAAAGACCTAAATGACGTTCAAAAACACATCGTTTCATATTGACGGAGGTCATCTGGAGTTGACCGTCGAGACAATCAAGCAAGGAAAACGTTAGTCTGGTTCGAGATGTATGACTTCGCACTTCGGCGGGGCGGGTTCGCGGGGTCAACCTTGGTCTTACAGCCTGACCTGCGAATGTCAGCCGAGCTCTTGAGGCCATCAACACTTCGATTTTTCCGCGTGGCACCGCAGGATCCCCGTTGTGTGCTGGAGAAGAAGGCAAAGACGTCGACTTCTTCAATCCTCTGAAGGAACAGTGGAGGCTTCTGCGCGAATATCGACAAGTTATTCAAGAGATACAAGCCCTGCCAGGTTTTTGAAAACTTCATGAACTCCATACCATTTCTCATCCTTCAGAACACCATATCCAATGGGTCAATTATTATTTCTATGAACGCGCAAGAGGTTTAGAAAGCAGGCTCTTGCTGATACGTAGAGCATATACAGTTCCATCAAAACAGTCTCAGAGGGAGCTACGCTCTGTCCTTGACGGGTTGCACGAACTTGTCGGCCAGCCAGTCATTGAGAAGCTTCGATAGTTTGGCATCTCAGAATAAGTTTAATTTCAGTCTTCTACTCTCTTCCTCTCCACGCCATGTGGCCAGTCATGTCAACCGACGGCCGTATGCAGTACTTCTCAGACATCTTCGTGTGCCCGTACACACCAAAAGTCAACGCGATACTTGAGGTTCGCCCACCCACCCTCGATATCCGATATTGCACCCTCTCTGCTCTTTACGGACCAATCTGGTAGGTTCCTACCAGGTGTCACAGAAGAGATGGAGATGATCGGGAATGTCAGACTCGGAGACCCTGAAACCAGACTCGTGTATGGAGACGCGAAATGACAGGCCGTGATCCATGGCCTTCAGAAGTACCATCTCGCCCATTTCGCGTGTTGCAACTTCCTTGAACCGTTTGATATAAGTTAGCACCTGCCACTCGGGTTGGTATGGACCGGGATCGCGCGGCACTACCGCCTGAAAATATATCGTAGCGTAGGTAGTGATGAAAGACAATGAAAATCACACGCGTTCCACACTCGTTTGTACTGATAAGTTAATCTCTAATCTACTCTCTGATGCAAGTCCGAATTTTTCGGCCGATTTTACGCCCCTTTCTGTGTATTTAAGGACCTATTCCGCGCACTATCACACCAGCTTTGGCCACACACGCTGAAGGTTATCGTTACCACTTTAGGTAGCGTGCTTATGTAATCTCGTTGCGCAACGCCGGACCTGCTACCGAAGCGGCGGAGGCGTTCCTTTCGGCCTGCCGTATTGCGGAGGATGCTGACATTACGGAAGGACTGCAGCAATTTAGTGCTACGGGTTCAGAAGCGTTATTGGGATGATGTGGGAGATGGGAAATGCTAACAGAGAAGTCTTGTGGGAGAATGGAGTAACTCTACAACGACCGGTGAGTTGAATTCGCTACGATGCGTGAGGAAGGGAAACAATCAGAGATAACCTATTTTCAAAAGACGAAGAACTTGAAGTGGCGCACTGGCATTATCAATACCGTACAGTGCAGTACAGTACGTTTACGACACCCTACCCCCGAATTTCGACCCCCTGTGACTTTCTCTCAGTGGCTACGTACCAGTGAAAGCGCTCACTTATTTCGCGGTCCAGGATTGTAACTAACTATTGAATTGGGTTTTGAGAAGGCCCTCTCTATGCGAGGTTATTTAACCATTTATTGGAGTGGACGTAAAGCGCAGGTAGAGGCAGCGCCGACAACGTAGCACAAAAACGTCCGTCATGATCGCGTGTCATACTAGTACATAATCCGTCTGGCCCGATCCAGTAGTACATAGCGCGGAGTCGCGGACCGAAGCCGCTGACGCCCAACGAAAACCAAATATGCTGTGCATGGGAGCATGAGACTGACATAGCTGTCCCATGGCCTGCAGGGTGAATTGGTTGGGTTTTAGAATCGTCAGCATGTGTACAGTAGTTGGTTCACTGCAGGCAATGATCGAATCTATTACGCATTTACGAAGGCCGGTCAGTGTAGAATTAGAAGTCCATTCCATTTTCCTGGCTACATTCTCCCTTCTACCCAAGGGAGAAGTGGCTGAGAAGATCCGAGCCAGACTCTAAAATGCCGCCACTATCATGGTCACGGTGCTAAGGACGTCACGGCGCACCCCAGAATGTCCGACATGGCGCCCATGCTCGTAAAGTTACTGATGTTGTTCTCACATTTCCCTGTATCAAGGTAATCAGAGCCCCATGCAAATGGCGCTCAATCTGTCATGGCTCCTCATAATTTCGTGATTTTGAGGTACGTACAATAAGCGGACGACTCGGAAGGTCACGGAGCACCCTGGTATTACGCTGTTCCGAGTCCTGGCGCAGCTGTGGAGGACACGTACTGTATTGTAAGGACCAAAATCCACGATCACCTTCTAGTCAACCTCATGCTCTGCACCATTTCTCAGCCTGAGCGCGCCAAAACAATTGACTATCAGTGCTGAAGCGCAGGCGGTACTCAGCATAATCAGCGCCAGTGCGTGGGAGAAGATGATCGAAGATTAACGAGAGATTTCCCACAGGTTTACGCAAATCCCCAGTTTGCCAGTGGCTTTATCGCAAACGTGGCACCAGCCTTCCGCTGTGGCCCTGTCGTCGCCGCGCTCTGTCCAGCGTCACCTCATCTTATCTTATGAGCTAACCCTGGGAAAAAGGTTTGATAGTCCTGTGCCTTACGACCTCTTTTTCCGAGTGTAAAGAAGGCGAGCCGTATCAGTATCGGCGGCGGGTTCGCTGAGGATGCTGTCTGTAGATGTCTCAATTTCGGACATGGAGATAGGGTTATGTTCTCGGTCCCGCTCTGGCAAGAACCCTGATAAAGTAAAGTGGTTGTCCGGAGGGTGTCGGTGAATCCCCGCATGATTGATTGCTTACTGTACTGCCAGTGTATCTGTATGTTTGCTTCGCTTCGTTCTACTACTACGTCGTATGACTAGCGAGCTCTGATTTTCTCCGATTTTAGCCTTTCTGGCACGAGTCCTCGACGCTTCCGTGGATTGCTCACGTGTGACGCTGGTTTAAGACCTTCAAAACAATCAATAACCTTTTGCTCATAGCTGGAAACCCAGCGCCCACCATGTCTCCGCAATTCCTAGACCTCTCCGCTGAATTGGTCATCCAGATCCTCGCCCACTTATCCTTGCGCGACATCGGCGCCTGCGCCCAAACCTCTTCGAGGTTCCACAGTATCATCTCTGGTTCTCAGTATCTACGATATCTGGTGCGGACAGAGATAGCGGGCGTATACGACCCCTTTCTTTCCAGCCTTTCGATACCCGAACGAATGGCCGTCTTGGAAAGTTGGGAACGCGCTTGGCATGCTCTTGATCTCCAACGGCCTGTTATACAATGTGTGGTCCCCAGGGACATCTCGATCGGCGTCTTACGATATGAGATACACGGCGGTTACTTGGTTGCGAGTCGGCGGCTCCCAGTGGACGATCATCCAATGGGATATAGTTATATTTATCTGCAAGACGTACTTCAGCTTGGCTACGCATCGTGGAATAACGTCGATCTCCTCCAACCCTTGTCGGTAATTTCGTATTGTTTTAATGTCGAAGAGTATAACCTTGCGGTGATGCTAGTTTGGTGCGGGTCCAGTCTTACTGCTATCCTTCCCGCCAACTGACCTGCTTCGGAGCAGCGATCTGGAAGAACACCCCGAACCCCATGGATCCCTTCGGGTGGTGGATTTTTGTAAAGGCACAGACCATCCTCTCGCTGCCACTCCAAACATACCTCTGCAGTTCGAAGGAGGGGTTATCTGTATCTATGATACATATGACGTGCACATGGAAGTAGCTGGCGATAGGGTCATTGTGATGGTCACTCAAGCCAGGGCACTACCAGACTTTGTACTTCTAGTTGGGTGGAAATCAGGACATGTGTCACTTGCAAGTTTCAGGTCCTTCTGCGCAATCGATGAGCTGACTTGCAGTTCCAGGTTCTGACCGCTCCGGATCTTACATATGCATCTTCGTTTGCTCTTGTCAACACCAGATCAATCGCGCTCGTCAATTTACGGACTGGTACGCTGGATATACACCGCATCCCCGACGGCGCTAGCTGTACCTTGCAGAGGGTCGGACAGCTATGTCTACCCTTTCCGCAAGCCGAAATTCATCCACATTCCGCCTCATTCCGGCTGGCGCAAGCCCACCCTCCAATGTGCTCCTCACGCTCTCAATGCCTCCCATTTCGCCCTTCCCGCGATGCCTGTCTGGTTGGACTGACTGCAGTCCTCGCGGCCCCAGATGGTACGATGACATTCAACTGGCTTGCAATGCGGCGTGATTACCTTTGTTCCATTGCGGATACGATGCGCGATTCAGACGAGCCAACTCCTTGGGAAACATGGAGCGTGCGCACGGCATGCTGCGTCGAGATCGAACATTTGCTGGCCGCACCTATCCCCGCTGGGGCACGATGGCTTGTGCACTCACAGCCACTAGTTGTTCGTGAGTTTGGCCTCTCGTGTTCACAGAGAATTCGAGCGAACCGGACGCACCTCGACGAAGACGTAGACAACGTTGTTCTTCACGGAGCACTTCAAGATATCTTCGCTTCGCAGCTGCCATATTGCGATATCATAAGCGTAGGAGAGAGGAGATATCAATCGATAACGGCTGATTATGAGTGGGTTGTTGGGATGAACGAAGAGGTGTGTTCTATACCTTCATACGTACCTTCGATGATAGTCATGATACGTCGCTCACACGAAGCAGGACGATGAATTTTCTAGAAAGACTCACCGTATCGATATCCATCACGTTCTGTAGTTTCAGACCGGCTTGCTTTAAATTGTATCCTTGTCACGGGGACTTCATTTGGCAGGGTTTGGGCTGTTCGTTTCGACGTTAACTCTGGTACACCAATTACCTCCCTCAGCCTAACACTGGCAGGACGATACTGATACACTGCACTGTGGCAGAGTAAGGCGCCCTTCAAGTTTGCGCGCAGGAGGTACTCACATCCGGATCTAGAACGATGCGTTTAAAGCGTGCAGGTGAGCCCAGAGAAAAGGAACGTATGAGGAGCGTAGCGAGGAGCCACCATAAATGTGGTCCATCCAAGAGGGAATGATACTCCTCTCTAGATCTAGAGGTACGTGAGTAGATAGGAGGAGGACGAGGACGACACATTGCGATATCCGACGTGTCTCCGGATTTTACGTGAGGAGGCTGAGCGCTAATGATGCTCCACGCGCCACTGCGTCATCGTGAACCCAGGCCGCGAACGGCACTCGGCTGATCCCGCATGGCAGCGGGCATTCAGGCGAAGGAAGCGAACAACGCGAAGCGGTATGAAAGCGATGCGCAGATTCAAGAATTTGAAACGCCAGACCAGCGCATTCCCCCGCCAGTGCATTCCTGATCCGGCGAAGGGGGCAAGGATGGGATGGTTCGCATCGATAAGAAAATAAGAGGGTCGAGGACACGTTGCAATTGAAGAACGATTTTACACCACGATCGGAGACTCGGACACTTGTGACGTAGCGAATATAGAGCCGCTCATGGGCTTTTCGAGCCAACAATAAACTGATGCAAAAACGAGGCTGCGCCGAGGCACACACACGAAGTGCGGTATACGACACGACAACGTTGCTCGAGTGGGGAAAGCTCGTATAATAATCTAACACATCGATGTGGCGTGGTCACGGTGCGCTTACGCGTTGCGGGAGGTTATGGCGTTATTAGTCGCCGGAGCCATGGTGTGCTACTGCTCGGTGCTACAACAGTGTCGCAGCCACGCAGCACCTCCGGCATCGTTGTAAAGTCTTGCAGCCATTCCTATTCCAAATTCTCCGCACGGTCTGTACCGCCCGCTGGGTTTTTCAGTTCAATTCCTCGATCGCGTCGGACTGCCGCTCCATGGCCGCGGTCGCGGGCCGGGAATGATGCCACCCGTCATCTCAGCGAGCTCAGCCAGCCATCGCGACTCGTGGCATTAGACCGTGAACGGCTATAAATACCATTTGGAGGACTCGGATCGGGTCCAGCGTCTCTGGCGTGACCGTGTTGGTACGCTCGCTGTCGCCCTCAGGACCATCATCAGTGCCCGTCACGCAGTAGGGTATCATGATAATCAATAAACAGCCTCTCACCATTCAAGTAACACAACCCGTCCGACGTGCAACTGCTTCCATCACACTGCAATCGAAGTCGCTTGCAGAACTTGAATGAGGTACTGAGATTCGCGGCCAATTAGGGTTGCCACTTTTCGTTGTACGTACAAGCACGGTGACAGTCGTACACGGAGTGTAAGTACAGCTGCATGCCGTTTGCGTGCTTGGAGGTCTTCGGGTTAACGCGCGAACGATCCGCATTCCGGATAGAAGGCTAGGGTCTGTACCCAGATCAACTTGAATGCTACCTGCTCCAGAGGTCTAAAACCTAGCTCGCGGATTTCCAAATACCTTTATACGTCCCTTCAGTCTGCTGCTCGTTCACGGGTTAAAATTAGACTAATACCCGGGGCTTAGCACTAACACTATGACGCAAGAACCCACATGCCAGGCATCACGAACTGATGGTGTCATATTTTGACAGACCGCTATTCATGAGTGTTCTTGCACGTAGTACGATAGCAACCGCAGAAGCTTCGATTACTGTAGAACATACCAAGGGCGATAGCTGCCGGATTCTTATGGATACTAGACAATTAGCTGGGGGCATCGCGCGGTTTACACGATCATCGCTTTGAGTACGAGTCCCGTCAGCTCTCCTTCACCTACGATTGCGGCTTTGCCCGGCCCCTACCTGGCCCATCGCAGACGCACGCTTCAGTTCCTCTTCATCAAGGCCAGCTTCTGCCAGGATTCTCTCCACTTCTTCCAGGATAGGCTTATATGTGCCGTAACGCTCTTCCGCGAGCGAGAAACCATCACGCCGCAGAAGTTTGCCCTTGTTATCGCTGTTCTCCCGCGCCTTCTGGGCCCAGTATTCACCTGCAAGTACCAAAGTTTGCCATCGAGGCACCTTCTTGTTTAGCCATGGTTTCCAGACGCGCATTGCTGAGAAGAAAGCTTACGAGAGCGTGCGTAGAAAACAGCGAGTGTTTCACCCGGAAGGGGGGTGTTGATGATATCCTCCTCAGAACGTTTGGTGTCTTTGGACACCCCCATGAAAGCGGTCGCTTGGTCACGTAGTGAAACCTTGATTTGAAAAGGCCAGTTAGAGTAAATATAGCGGGTATCTCGTCTCGCGCATCCCACCTACCGGCTCTGCGACTACTTCTGCGCTTTGAATTTCCGGTGCTTCCTCCTCGCCCAACAACATGTCTTCATCATCAACTTCATCACCTTCATCAGAGTCATCTCCGTCTTCGTCGTCGTCTTCGCTACCACTGCTCTCGTCATTACCCTCTAGAGGTATGATTACGTCGCTCTTCTTCAAGCAGACATAGCGATCCATCTTATCAAGAGCGAGCGCATAGAAATCATCAAGAGTGTATTCGCGAGAGCCTCGTTCGAAGATGCCCCCATAACTGGTCATAGAATTAGCTTCTAGATTAAATAATTGAGGATACACGAAGACGTACATGTAAAGTGTGTTGCGCAACACGGCAAGCATTGCATTATACCGTGGCATGGGGGTGGAAAGTAGCGGATCATCGGGACCTGGTTCCAATTCTGGCTGTTCTGCTGCTGCTTTCTGCACGTCATCCTCGCCTTCGTCGTTACCTTCGCGCATGCGATCCTTCATTCTTTTGCCACCCTTCTTCTTTGGCGTTTTAAGCATCATCGACACCCACCGCCCGTTCCCAGCTACTTGGTACCCATTTCTACACACGTGCGAGGGTAGGATCGCAGAGTGAGGTTGAAATAGACTGACTTACAGATCATTCCAAAAGACACTCTTTAGCGTCTCTTCGTCCGAGTCTTCGTCCGTTACACCACCAAACAGCACGCCCATCCCTTTCGCGACCCAGAGTGCCATGGTTACCCCTGATCTCAGAGCCGGCGCATACGAAGTTGAAGGGCGCTTGCGGCGCTCCCACTTTACGACCAGAGGATCGAATTTCGTTTTGTTTGAGGTGGGACCTTCAGGCGCTGTTGCGAGCGAGAGGCTACCCTCAGTAATGATGATTTATTATAGATCAAGGTCTTGAGAGCAGACGCAGAGCTGACCGAAGAAGCCAAGTATCGTCAAGCATGACACCCACAGGACGCTTTCCCTTCGTATATTCCTTGCAGTAACCCCCTGCGGAGTTGCGTCAGACTGGCACGCGGATCGTGAGATGCTGTGTATACCATGGAGGATAATGCCATCAGGGGTGGGAAGGAAGGAGAAGCCGCTCCTCGGGCTGGAGAGATTCGGGTAAACGGCGACATAATCTGTCTCTAAAACGGGAACTTACGACGGGCGACGTTCGTTCGGATCCCTAAATTCTATCTGTTGCCACTTATACTCCTGCGTGTCGAATACCCAGAGGTCGTTCATATATCGCGCTATATAGTATTCACTACCGGGCGAGGCGCAGACTCGAAGGCACTTACTGGCGATGCCGGGGTCATAAAACCCACCAAACAGCACAATGTAGTGCTTCCACAAAGCCATTCTAGGTAGTCCCCGCTCAGAAGAGGGAAATAGAGCCAAAAACACGAGAAGACGAACCGGTGTCCTGAACGCGCCGACGGGCGAACTTTTGTTTCGATCCGGTCCCAAGAGCGTGTTGTGATGTCGAAGCACCAAAAGTCGCGGTAATGGTGAAAGGTGTTCTGATATAACGACGAGAATTCACCTCCTAGATTCTGATGAGGTCATACGTAGCCAACGAGTGCGCGGATGTCGGCACACCGAAAAGGAAGAGTTTGCCTCCTCCCACAGGGGAGGCAACGACAGCGTGGGCAGATCTTGGACCAGGACATGTCGGGGAGACAAACTTCCGCCACTCATCCTGAGGTTATTCGCATTCAATACGCTCCCCAGTTCTGCACTCCTTTACGCACCTTCTCGGGAGAGTACCGGAACACGTCATTGTAGAAATACTGGGTAGTAACATTAAGGTCGTTACGCAGATTCGAAGGGAAGAGAACGTACAGCCTTCCCATCTTGGCTGAAGAACTCTCCTCCGATGCACCAGAGAAAGTCACCACTGGGACACGCCGTGAGTGTCGCGTTGGCTCTCCGGCTCGGTGGCCCCTCAACAAGTTCGTCGATTACAGCGTGTGCCTCTTCCCACTCTCGGCGAATCTACTAGGGATGTCTTTGTTAACTCAACTAGGCAGTATGAAGGGGGAATGCTCTGATACATTCTCGAGGATCGCTTCAAGGTCCTGATCGTCGTCAAAGTCATCCTTGCCTTTTCCTGATTTCTTCTTCTCTTTTCGCTCTGTTTTTTGCGCTGTTTTGGCCTTCTTGGCCACCTTCGCGGCCACCTTTGATGTCTGTGCATTCGATGGTTTTTTCTTCCCCATGAAGATACCTTTGCCTCCAAAAGTGATTTAAGAACCGCCGATTCTCCGTTCCGTTGGCAATGGCGGACCCCGGAAAATCCCTACAATCAAATGAATGGCGGGCCGGAGAGCGAGACAAGCGAAAATCATTGAACCTTGCAATTGGCCTCACTGCATCTATTGGAAATCTTCCTGTAACCTCGTCGCCGGGTCGTACATGCTCCAAAAGCCTCATAAGCGCCTCGAGAAAGCTAGAACACCGTGACGCAGGGAATGTGAGATCCATGTCAACATATATTACGTAATCCCATTCACTCCACAGCCCGCACGGGCCCGGATATGGCTGGCATGACCAGTATAGTTCAACTAAGACCGACAATCCCGCATTGCTAGCATCCCAACAGAAGGGACGCGGTAGCGTCACAGTGGTGGGATTCCTCTCGCACATTGATCTTGCGGCGCCGTCGTGACATGTGTCAACTTGGGCCCTCAGGCAAACTCCGGCTGATGCAGTCTGATAACGGGAGTTCCCTGAACCGAATTCCCCAGTGAGTAACTAGAGAGCCTAATCGAAACTATGCAGACGCTACTACACTTATCGCCGGTGTCTGAGCGGCAAAAGAACTCTTAAGGCAACGCCACTGCTCGGCAGGAGGGCCGCCATTTCAAAAGAAAGATCTAACAAGTATCTCCGCTAAATTCTGGCACCATGACACAACATTGCGATTTGGGGGCATAGGAGAACCATAGGAGAACAATAATCTGTGAGCCTGACAATCTCACGTTCTGCGTACAAGATGATATCAGTGGGTTTGCTACCTTCATACTATGTGCGGTTCCGACTCATTCGTGCCAGTGTGTGGACACGTAAACCTCAGCACCCGGAGTATTCCCCAGCGGAGCATTGGACCTAGTGATGGTAAAAAATTTCAGATATAGTCAATGCTTGCGAGATCAGCCGCGGGCCACTGGTTATTTCGTAACCCCCCCCCATATCCATGGGCATAACTGCTCCTCCACGCTGCTCCCTGCTCGAAGGGACCATGCCTGCTACACGACTCGCCAACTTGAACATTAGTGGCGCATTACCTGAATGCTGTGAATATATTCTCATGGCCAGTGTAGACTGCACTCAAAACTGTGGCAGCCATGCAGCTACATTTTTCTGAGTGGGTTCCTCTGGATATTACTGCTCCAATCTGGTTCTTATCCGATAGTAATCTTCCGGTGGCCGCTCCAGCGCCGCCGTGTTAACTCGATTGCAACCGTGTGGTGCGGATACTCGTTCCACTTACCCGGGTTTACAGACTTCCGTGACCGTAACTGTGCAGAGCCATCTATCACGCCAGTTCTTCTGGGTCACAGGAAGGCAGACAACCCGTGACACTTACTTCTATTCTCGTATGGCGTGGGGGTGATATGGGCACAGTATGGCTGCGTATTGTCAATGTGTTATGATCGAGATCTATTCTCCAAATGGACAAGTAAAGTTTCGAACAACAGGATGCATATGCACCCACGGCTCTTTTTCCTTGTTATGTCTTACAGTAACATCATCCCATGATACAGCACCGTCAAAGAAACTCAGGTTGAGCGCAGCGCACTGGCTGCTTCATGATTCAACGCTCCTGAGAGGCACGCAACCGTGGGTTGAACAGTGAGCGATTGTAGGTCGCGAAGTGCTGTGTACCCATTGCTCAGCATCGCTCTCGATATTGCCAGGAACGTCAGCTAAGTATATCTGGTAATAGCACGCCTGGACCGTATCGATAAGTGTAGGTTTTTTTTGTTCGTTTTTACATCTACAGGATAAGCATAGGTCGTGGCACGCCCAGGGCATTAGTATGTAACATGATCGCGGCGCCACGGGCCGCCGCCGACAACATCAGATCCGCGCTTCTCGCGCGATGTACCGCTTTACTGACATCGGGTCCCGACCAAGAAGCCAGCGCAAGGTATTGAGACTACCAGTCAGACCACTGGAGTAACATTTTCTATATGAGTATTGTCTCGATCCAGGGAGAAATCCGACGTACCGCTCTTCGTAATAAGAGATCATGCGTGCTAGTGCATCGCATCCATAGGCATCTCTCAAACGTCCCCAACGCACTTGATCCTGGACAGCAATATCTCGATCGACACGCTTGATGGTGATCGGCATGTGTGCGCATTCTGAGAGCCACTGGGTAACGTCTTTGTATGAGGCCATGTCACCAACGAGTTCGTATCGTGTTCGAGCGTGCACCGACGAGCGAGCACGTAATATTGCAGCGGCAGCCGCTGCGAAATCTACAAGGTCAAGGAATCCGTGTGTGACGAGTGGAGAGAACGGGACTGGAAGGCAGCCATACTGCAAGGCGTTCTTCACAGCGATGTTCTGCATGAGGTGTGCGGGCTAAAGACCCCCCCTCGTTGGCTCAGTCCAAGTTGCTAAGTTGCTACACGATGGAGCTACTTGCCTGGAGTATGGTGTAGTTCAGGCCGGACTCGAAGATATATTCCTCTACCCTGAGCCAAGCACAACGTCAGTCAACTGAGCAGCACGACCTCGGGCCAAGATACGCACTCCAGCTTAGAACGATGGTGGGGAAGCCGAGAAATATATGGATGGAGTACACTACAATAGACCAACTTCTCTACGTCCATTGCACATGCCGCATCAACGATATTTTTGCCCATCTGGGACTCGTTCGCTAGAACCGGCCCGTTGTAGAATACAATATGGGCTCCATTGAAGGCGTTTCGGAGAGACAATGGGTTAAGGAGATCCGCGACTGCGGTGGATACGTTTGGGCGGTTCATGAAAGCTTCCTGAAGCCACACTCTGGAAGCATTCGTGTGCGCTACCAGGCGGATGGATGGCGGCCGAGGAAACGAAAGTAAGGCATCAATGACAAAGGAGTTGGTGCGGGAAGTAGCCGGGATGATTACAATGGTCATGGCTCGCTGCGGAGGATATGAGAGGCGCTGACCGGCACGTACTTTATAAAGCGGGCGACTAGGTACGGAAGCGTTACACAGAGGATCCAGCTGTGACAAGGAAATAACATAGACCGATCCCGTGGGCTCATGGGAGCCTTCCTTCGTTTCGCAAAACTAGACAAGATGGAACCGTTACTATGCTCAGCATACCTATATGAACAACTTGCAAGAGTTAGCAGAATTGCCCGCAACGGAAAGAAGTGTGCCAAGGATTCCGGTCTACTGTCTAGCCGTGTGTGTGGCCGGCTGCCTGTTCCTCGCACATTCCGAGAAGTCCATTCAGATCCGATGTAATAACGTGCCAGCAGACGATGTCAGGAGTGGGCCACTAGCCCATGTGGAGTCCTTCAAACACGCTCGAGTGAGCGTCCGCGTCAGCACGGATCAGACTCATTACGATGTAAGATTTCAGTCATGGCTCTGGACTCTAAAAGCTTTAAACTGGTCCTGAAAAGGGAAATCATATTCTTTTGCAGAGCAACATGTAGTCACAAGGTATGGTTACGATCAGTTCGACCGTTGCACTCACTAGTCCACCAGTTCAACCTCGCAATGCCGCGAACCTTAAGAGGGCTTCCGTGGTAAAAGTCGCCAGGTTTAGCAGTCGCTTTTCTTTTTGGGGGTAGTCACTCGACTGAGCGTGCGTCTAGGAAGAACCCCAAGGGAGTAATGCAGCGGATGCTACGGGAGAACCAGGCTTAAATCTTCCTGAGCCCCACGTCTTCGCGTCACAGAAGATGTCCTGTCGGATCAGCAGTAGAAGGTTTGGTCAACCGGTATCTGACCTAGATGGCTCTACATCTTACTCCAGCACGCCAAGTATTTCTCCAATCTAGGAAAACCTGTGTACGAGAAGGGGTCCCTCAGTCTGACCTCGACCGGGAGGGGAGGTTAAGAATAGACAAACCTAAAATTCTTGAAACTCCTTACGCCCAAAACACTGCCACGCCTTCTTTTATTGAAGGAGAGCCTATCTTTTAATCGCTTGCTGCATAATTACCATCTCATAGCGCCGGCGAGGAAAGAGTCCGCCTGGCGCCTAATATGATTGCGTGGGACCGGGACCCTAACAAGGTGGACGGCAACTGCCGATCACGCCCCTGACGGATAATGTGACCTACCTACAAACTTCAATGCAAGAACCATTTACGGTCCACCACTAGCCCGGATAGGGAATGAGCAGGCCCTTCACAAGAGATGTTATCTTTGATGCTCTGATGGAGCGCATCATCTAGAGTTGGGTGGCGCATTCGATTTAAATAGGGGTGATACCTCATTCATTGCGCGAGGTCGGCATTTGTGGCCTGGATAGTACCAAAAGCGCAGAGAAAGTGGCAGCGCATGACAGGTCAGTTATCAGTAGCATGGCCCTATAGTTGGCCATTTTACTGCATCCTGCGCTCTACCACACGTTCAGCATTACCAACCGCATGCTCAAGAATCTTCCATGAGCCAGCGGTCCCACACGGGAATTCTGATCCGTTGGAGCCGTCTTCACTAGGCTATCATGGTCCTGAGCAAGTAGGGTGAGAAAATAGAACCTGCAGGATGGAAGAAGACGTTTCCCTTTGATCCGGACGTAGACAATGTACCCCTCATCCGCCAGGATCGCATAATTGTGCTTCCGCACTCGATGTCCGGGGATGATCAGAGAGAAGGATAAATGACGTAAGTCCGAGGAGGGCCCCAGTGCATTCAACATCTTTCCGCGCTTATGTCTTGGGATCGCGGTACAGATTGAACAATCTGGGGAGAAATCGAGCATGTCTAGATCCTCGGTGATAACGCGAGCGCCCGCAGACGCCCTTGTGAGAACCAGCTTCTTACTGAACTAATGCACGTCCCCGGATATCCATACTCGATATGGCGCGAGACGGATAGCAGAGACTTCCCAGGATTTCAACAGGTAGGAGCAGCACCCTCGTATCGATCTCGTTATCATCACCAGTCGATAACCTAGAGTGAGCAAGATCACTCGGAGAGAAGTAGAAATGGGAATCTATGTCTTGCCTACTGTTGAACGATGTCAAACTGGTTGTGTTCAAGAGTCCCAGAGTAAAAGTATCGGCAACCCCTATGGCATTGTTGCAGAGGGTGATCGTCTCTTCGGGAGATGGTTGTAGTCAGAAGAGAATGCCTGACAGTCAATCGTGGAAACCCAACATCTGGATCGATTGACGAACTGAAATTTTTTGATGTCGGACTCGTTCAATTCGACAATGTGAGTGTCCTGGTTGAGAAGTACAAGTCTGACCGACCCGGCGTGAGTCAGTAGCGATTTGACGCGACGTGGTAGTAGCTGGGTGCAGATTACAACGTAAATCACCCAATTAGGAAGGTGGAGGACTTACTGTAATTGACACCGCTC
>QLOS01006727.1:0-17339 GCA_003313725.1 Russula sp. MG48
GTGCACGTGAACACGGCCCACACGTCCAGCCATAGCCGCGCGTAGGCTTAGCAATGAGCGGTGGTTGTACACAGCCCATGTGGAAGAATGACTTGCAGCGATCGCACCGGACGGTTTCTTGTCTGCGTGAAAGAGGAGCGCATGTTGAGGAAAGCGTCGGGAAGCGAGGTTGTGAAGAACAGCAGACGTACGGAGGGCACCATTTAGAACAAGTATCACAGTTCCGGAGGGCGTCGGTCAAGTCCGGCACAATCTCCTTCTCGGCCACCACATATTCGTAACGCGATGTGAGGACTTCACGGATGTGCGTGGGCACTACCAAACCAATACGGGCACATGATCAGCTCTCCACAGGAACAGACGGATCAGGGGCGCCACGCACGATTGCGGACATCATTTGACTGGATGACCTCAAACTCCTTCTTAATGTATGGGTCGAAGAGACGGTTGAAGTAGAATCTGTCCGGGCGCTTCTTCCAACCGGCTAAGTCCGTGATCTTGTCGCGATGCACAACGTAGCACTTGGCACGGAGTTGGGCGACATCGCAGATCTCAGAATAGATCGCCGCAAGGAGAAGCCGTGAGTCTGCCACGGGGCGGTCGCTCACGTCCGAAGGGCGGTAATACCATGCGAGGCGCACGCGCGCGTACATCGGCGCGGGCTCCTTGCCTTTGCCCTTGTGCGAGGGCTGCGCACCCTCTGCAGGGAGGAACTCCATGATGCGCGCGACAGAATATGGCGTGCCGTCGCGGATGGACCAGCTGGGAGAACAGTAGACGTGGTCTTAATTTGTGGATCATGGGGGAGGTGAAAAATGGAAATAAATTGCAAAATAAATTGGATCAGACTCGAGGGAGGTCTGGAAGCAGAAAGACGAGCAAATACCATTGATTTTGACCTGTTCACCATTTTTGAGTGTGATGGAGGTGGCCATGAGGCACGGGCGTTCTACGAGGTGAAGCGAGGGGGCCAACGACAGCGAAAAAGGCCAGAAATAATTGTCCGAGGGGAAAGACGGGTGGGGAACGTCAATTAGAGGCTCCCGAAGACCAGATTGGGTTTTTTCCGGGGTGTGGAGGGATGTAGTAGATGGGAGGTCGAGCAAGCCCTAGGATACCCCCGAGAACTGGACCAGTGTTAGAATCCAAACTCCGACGGATGCATGTAACTGGGGCTTGTGTGTTCGTTGTCTCGTATTTTCGGGGAGCAGGTAGACAGGAAGTCGATTGGGTTAAATGTCGAGTTCTGGACCACAGTGGATTTTTCTTTCTGTTTTGTGGAGTTGTTGAGGTTCGAGGCTTTCACCGCCGTCGTTGAGGTGGCGGTGGGCGAGTCGCTTCCTTTTCTGGATGGAATACCCACAGCAGCCACGTATAGACAACTTTGTGGTCGGAATGAAGACAACTTGTCGGTAAATAGTCCTGCTTGATCGAAGGACAGGACTTTGTTTATATACCCCTTACGCACAAAACTCAGAGCGTGGAACTTTTACTTTCCTGGGCCATGGCTAACAGGGCTCGCAGCACTTCTTACAGTAACTGAATGGCCCGGGTTTGGCCACAAATAGGTTATCTCCCGAGTATCCGGCTGATACATTCCGTCTTATTCAGAACGAGCACAACCCCACGCACAATTGTGATCATCTTTAGCCCGGCTTCTGTCTAAGTTATTTTTGACAGACGTTGGTAACACATTGGACGGGGGTGTTGTCCTCATAGTGGCACTCTTGGCAGTAATTCAATGAGATTCCGTTCTAAAATTTGAAATGGAGTTAAGTGCACTGCCTTCATCGACTCGACTCGGCTTGGCTTCGGAAGTCGGGGGTCGCAGGGGTCTATCCCCTAAGAGTGTCTAAGTAAGCCCAGACCTTCAAAAATATCTTATTAGATCCTTTGGTTCTAGTTCTACACAACAGCGGGCCCTACTATTGTACAGTACAACCTGCTCTCGTTCTCTTCCTGGTATCCCCTATTAGCCAACAACGACTACAGCGTCTTCTTTATTAGACGAACCCATCATTTCCATGTCCCCCCTTTCTCCCCGCCGAGAATTGAGTGAAGAACGTTTATTCGAACCAACTCCTCGCCGCTGGAGTCGCACTCTGTCTGACGAGCCCGACTCTGACCCTGACGCGCCTGGCCTCCCTCCTCCTGCAGTCACCACCCTTGGGCACAAGCCGAAGAAGACGATTCGCATCGACGGTCGCGGCCTCCATGTCCATTGGGCCCGCTTTCGTCGTCGCCTCACGGGCACATCTCCCTCCACCTCGTCCCTCGTCGAAGACTCTGCAGTTGGCAGTAATGTCGGCCTCCGTGGTGATTCCCAAGGAGGCTGTCAATACGAAGACGACGGGGAGGTGGATGAGGTCGTCGTTGACCGAAAGTGGTCTGACGATAATATGAAGTCGTCTGTTTCGCTTTCTGATGAACAGGACCTCTCCCGTGACAAATCAGGCCTCCCCGGTCCGGGCCCAAGCACCGATCGCGACTCTCACACTGGCGCAAGTGGTTTCTGGGGTCTCTGTAAGCCCCTTATCATTCTTAGATGGCGTGTATTTCCCGCCATCGTCGACTTTTTCTCCCCAAAATTTCTCAATCTAAAGTCGGAGCTACATTATGTCAAGGAGAACTGGTTTATGCGTAAAGTGCGTATCCTACTATTGCATTATCATGTAATCCCTGTTCTCACCCTATTGCGTCTACGCGCCCACGCCTGTCTAGTCGCTCGCGATCTGGTCTTCTTTATTCCTTGTCATCAATTGGGCGGTTAACGTTGCTCTTATCCCCGGGCCTGTTCTTCTCATTGATAAAATATTCCTCTATGGGGTGAGTAACTCGAGTTGAAGGCGACATTCTCTATTAGCACATACCCTCGCTCATGGTGCTCCAGATTGCGCCTGCCTGTATCTTTCCTATCCCCATGCTTGTTATCTATGACTGGCCGCGCGACCGCCCAAACGCCTATCAGGTCGTACTTGCCATCTCTATCTGGTGCTGGTATGTACAGTACTGCAGCCCCAGCCATACCCTCCATTCATTGAGCATTATGTAGGGGGGTTTATCAGCTTCTTTACATGTGAGCACATCTCCACGGGTTTTGCGCATTCTGGGCTCTCAGTCTGCTCTTTGTAGCTTCCTCTGCGGTCTATACAACCCGAAATTTTCCGTTTTCCAGTGTGGGAGGAGAGACTTTTTAAGCATGTTCTAGTACGTGGCTCCCGTGTCTGGCTCTATCCTTTTTTACGTAGATTTCCAGTTTTGTCTGTGCTGTGCCGACGGTAGCACTCTTTGGCTTACGCCAGAAGCGATTCCCTGCTGTCATCTGCGCTACTATCTGGGGCTCTTTGTAAGTGACAGCTGTACTCATACGGTATACTTACTGATCTCCTCAATCACTCGACCCTTTCTTTGCTTCCATCCCTTCTTCCTGGGTTTGAAGCGCGAGCGCGGTCATCCTTCCGCACCGCAAGACATGGACACGAAGTAGGTTTCCTCCGGCATGTCTCAACGTCCGCGCTCTGATCACGTGACCGTCATGCCCCTACTTTCCCTTTTAGATGTCCTGAATTTTGTTATATTTCAAGGATTCTTGGTTTGTGTACACTATATGCTTGAGATGGTGCGCTTGTTACCCTTCCTCTGGAGATTCTTGTTCACGGACGTTGGTGGTTTGCAGTCCGAGCGCAGGCTCTATATACTGCGTGACCAGCTCGAGGTGCAATTTCATGCTACACAGAAGGCGCAGATAAATGAGCGCAAGGCGGCCGATTCGAAGCGCCGCTTGACGTCGTGCGTGACCATTTTCAGCCAAATGTCGCGCAGTCGTTCTAATGCGGGTTCCTCACAGATATGTCTTCCACGATAAGTCTCTCTTGCTTTCTCATTGTCTGGCTAGACGCGGCTGACAGCGTTGATGTGGCGTCGTTTGCACAGGTCCGCGTGCCACTCAACACAGCCCGTGAGTACTTCCCTTTCTTGATGCCTACACGGGAGTAGGATCCGAACGCTCACGTACACTCATCCGCGGATGTGATGCATAGTGCTCGCTGTACAGAACATGGAAGCATCTGGCATCGTGCCACGCGCGCAGGAAATTGAGTTCAAGGCTCTGGAAGGGAGCTTGAGCATGATGTCCAAAGGCATGCACATATCTCCTTTCGGCCCATATCCAGTCTGATGCCACTTCTGGTCTAGTGCTGAATGACGTCCTAGATTTGTGCGTTGCGATGTCTCCACTTGTATTAGTGTGGCTGCCTGCTTATGTTGACCTCTATCTGTAACGGGATAGTAATCGGATGGACAGTGGTCGGTTCGAGTCTGTCTCCAAGCCATATTCCTTCCATCAGGTTATACGCGGCTTATTCGTCCCGCTACGTCTCGCAACGGATGCACGCCATCTTGAGTTGGTGACGGATCTTGACCCGTGCATCGATAAGGTGCGTCTTTCCTTCCCATACCAGACCCGACTGGTGGGGGTTTTAACTGCAAAATGCAGGTTGCACGCGATGCGGTACATGCGGCGTGCGGACTCGATCCTGAGAAGGCTCCGGAGCAGCTCGGTGACGGACTCGTAGTGGGTGATGAGACGCGGCTGATGCAGATCATCACAAACCTCGCAAGTAACGCATGCAAATTCACACCTCCAGGTGGTCGGTTGCGCATCGCAACGCGACTGATCGTGCCCGCGTGTTCGCATCACAACCTCTCCGCGGACAGCAGTGCGGAGGGAAAAAACAGCGAGAAAATGGAGAGTAGAAACGAGAGTATGAGTGACGCGCTTGAACTCTCGGCGCACTTGCTCGATCGACACAATCGGTGGCACGCGCCGCAGAGGGATTGGATCGTAGTCAGAATTGAGGTGACGGATACGGGATACGGGATTCCGCCCAAGGAAATGGTCCAGTCAAAGCTGTTCTGTGCGCTCCGTCCCTTTACCTTTGAAATTATGTGCTGACTTGCTTTGTGGACACAGCGGCGTTTAATCAGACAGAGCAGGGCAAGCTACAGGGCGGAAAAGGCACCGGCCTCGGCCTCGCTCTCGTCAGGCAGATAGTCAAGCGCAGCGGCGGACGGCTCGGAGTCACGTCGCGCGTCGGCAAGGGCTCTACATTCTGGGTGGAACTCGGTATGCCCAGTTCACTCACTCCTCTTCTCTGCTCGCCTACTCGGTACACTGACTGTGCCTATGCTTACAGCGCTCGGAATTGGATCACAGGCGATTCTGCCGCGGGTGCCTGCCCCACCACCCTTAGACGATGAGGAACTGGGCAACGGCCGGAGCACGCAACTCCCAATGGACCCCATGGATAGTGTCCCTCACGAGCTCTCCCCCGCGCCTCGCCTGATCATTGAGACGACTCCGCCGCGAGATAGCGTGGGCCCGCCCAGGAGTAGTGGCAGTGGTTCTTTATCACCCATGGGGTCCCAGCGTAGTTTGTCAGCAATGCATACCCTCATGGAACAAGGGGGGCCAGTCGAAATCGGGCTCAAGGCGGATATGTCGCCCTCAGTGATCACACGCACGATCGGTGACGCGCTCGCCCTCCCCGCGACGCCCGAGGAGGAAACAGATGCGATCCTTTTTCCATCCCCATCGTCATTGTCACCGCCATCACCAGGCTTGCCTGCGCAGGACGCCCCAAGAACGTCTACATCGGAGAGACCCGAAGCACCCGTCAATTCCTCAACGCCGCAGCGCCTATCGCCGGCATCAGCCAATTCGAGCGATTCTGTGATCCCCCAAGTCCAGCCACAGCCGTCGTCAGGAGGGCCAGATGGGCCCCTCACGGTGGTCCCATCAGGACTGCCAGTTCTTGTGGTGGACGATGACTCACTGACACGGACGCTGATGAATCGGATGCTCTCCCGACTGGGCTGCAAGGTCTTCACCGCTGAGAATGGCGAGGTCGCGCTGGAGATGATTTTGGGCGGCTTTGGCGGACGCTTCGCGGTTGTGTTTCTTGACAATCAGATGCCGGTTATGAGTGGCTTGTCGATGGTCGCGAAACTGAGAGAGGCAAGGAGAAGCGATTTCGTCGTGGGCGTGACGGGGAACGCGTTGTTGTCGGATCAGGAAGAGTACCTTCAGGCGGGTGTAGACAGGTGCGTGCTTTTTTTCCCCCCCTTTGAAGTTTGAGTATGCGATGGCATGTCGTTTTTAGGGTATTGACCAAACCGGTGCTCGAGCGCAGCCTGAGAAACATGCTTGCGCTCGCTCGCCAACGAGCGACTATCCGCGAGTGCAGCTGAGAACAACGCGCTTCCACGGTCCTGTATCTCTCCCCTCGCCCCCGCCCCCGATCTCACATTCCTCCATTGCTCACCCGTTTCTCTGTTGACTCAATAACATTGTCAAGTTATATGTTAGTTCCCTTCGATCATCATGACTTATCATCATCCTTTATTTTCGTTTCTCCGAGCTTCCTACCTCATCCACCACGCCCGAAGATCTCCCCCCCCTCTCTCTTCAGGTAGTATCGTCCCGTACCTATTTCCTCGTATGCGTCGTGCGCCTGGTCATACACATAACTAGCTACGCCACGACACATTGCTTCTAGACGTTTAAAACTGTTTCATAGTATAGATTTTGGGCTGGTGTTTTCTTGGTATTGTCTGGTCTTTGTGGTGGTGTGTTTGGCTACGCGCTTTTAAACGTCATTGCTGTTAAGGGTTAAGCGCCCAATATACGCCTAATCCACGCCTTTATCGGTCCTTTCCCTCTTGACAAGACAAGTGCCTCGTTGATCAAAAGTGAAACGTGGACTGGCGCATAGTACATTGTTTTCGTCAATGAGCCGCGTAACCCTCATCGTCGCGGCGACGATGAACAACGGGATCGGGCAAGGAGGCAAGTTACCTTGGCGCTTGCCAAAGGAGATGCAATATTTTGCTCGAGTGACGACTGGAAGGGGCGGTGCGCGGGATGGCGAGGGCGAGAAGAACAAGAAGAACGCTGTCGTGATGGGCCGCGCGACTTGGGAGAGCATACCGCCCCGTTTCCGCCCACTTGCGGGGCGGATCAACGTCGTCGTATCACAACAAGTAGGGTACAACCTGTGCGTATGCGTGCCTTCTCCCCCTTCCCCCCCCCCTCGAGAGCTGATATATGCCGGACTGACTGAGTTACCGTTTGGGACATAGCAGGGGAGCGTCGAGTGCCGGTTCCGGTTCCGGTGCTGATGCCGATACGGCCAAGGGAGATGGGGGAGGTGAAAGCGCGTCCGATGTGCCGGCTCTGGCCTCTAGCCTTGACGCCGCGCTCGAAAGGGTACATGCTGCGGACGCAAATCGCGTTTTCGTGATTGGCGGTGCGAAGCTCTACGCCGCGGCGCTGCCACTCGCAGAACGTGTGCTTCTCACGCGGATTATTGAGCCGTCGTTCGAGGGGTGTGATGTGTTCATGCCGAATTTTAACGATGGAGGGGAATGGACACGCGCGGCTCACGATGCGCTGAATGATTGGGTAGAATTTGAGGTTCCAAGGGGAGTTCAGGAAGAGGGAGGAGTGAAATATGAATTCGAGATGTGGATGAGGCACTGACTTGACTTGACTGACTGGCACGAGGGACGGGCGAGACTGAAATGGTAATAGAATAGAGGCACACCCTTGTAACACACTCTCCACCCTCTTCTTGAACATTCATCCCCCTCTCATCATGTCTCTGTCTCCCTCTCCCTCACTTACAGAGGAGAATCTTCCATCTCCAACTCCCTTGTCCAAGGGAAACGCCAGCGATGCCTCTCCAGTCGACAATCTTTCCCCAGATCTCGACGGCGAGGTCAGCGCTGCACGCGGCGCCGGTGCGTTCGCTTCTGCTCGCCCCTCGCACATGCTGCTCTTGTATTCATCCCATGTCCTACTTAGATCTCGCCATCCCACAGAAGCGCGAACGCGAGGTTTCCTTAGAGGCCGCAACCCCGTATCCTGATGATACCGCTGTGCGAACAATTAACTCCTGTGCTCTGCATTTGTCACGCCCCTCTGACACAAACGATAGGAACAGGGACCCGCAACGCTTGAAAATCGTTCGTCGTCTCCTGTGAAGAAGAGCCGCGCGCTGTCTACTCCCGTCGAGGTCGATGAAAACGACAATGATGAACAACAAGATGGAGACTTTGTCTTTGTCGATGCGTCAGAAGTCCCCGCTCCTTCGCCACAGCCTTCGCCACCGCACGAGACAAAAGTCCGTCAAATATCTCAAGGTGTTGAAGATATTGGTTGGCGTAATGACCAGAACACGCTGCAAGAGAGTGGCGACATCATCCCGGTACACACGGCGCCTGATAACGCGGCGCCTCCGGATCCACAGTCCCAGACAGGGACCTCGTCCCCAACATCTGTCGCTACGACCCCCGAATTTCAGAATCAAGCTGACATCGGGCAGGTGTGCACCAGAGACGTTGGCGCAGCTGCCCAAATAGGAGAAGCGACTGCCACCGCCACAGCCTCGGTGGAGCCTGATGCTGCGCCACCGCCCGCCACCGTTTCCGCTGTTACTGAAGAAGTTCTAGCTACATCCTCTGCCAATCGCGTCTCGCAGCGCATGACTAAACACACGCATGTAACTGACGATCAAAATAAACTGCCTTTTCGCAACGAAGCGACTCGCGAGGATTCCAATTCACCGGAGATCAAGCGGCCCACACCCCCGCTGTCTGAGATCGATGGTGCCACGAAGCGTCCTCGTGAGGATGAGGACAGCGACCTGGATCCCAATCCGCGCGAAGCGAAACGTGCGTCTCCGCCCCCTGAGAAGGACAAGGATAAAGATAAAAAGGAGAGACCGTCGAGGAAGAAGAGCGGAGCAGATACCCACACACTGAGCGCGCCTGCGTCCCCTAGATCTAGACCTGCATCTGTTTTCGTGGGTCATTCTCGGCCTCGATTCGTGGGGCTTGCATATACTAATATGTACACAGGGCGGTGGTGGCTTCCTCGCGTACGCGAGTATGGGATCACCGTTTGCGGCTGTTAAAGGACCCACCCTCTTTGGCGCCTCTTCTACTCAGCACTCCACGATTACGACGATCACGACGACGACTACAACGCCGACTACGACCTCGAACGCGGCCACTATTTTGACCACAGCTCCCTCCGTTCCCAACTCTCCACCCAAGACGGTCCCCAGTTCACCTGTACAGCGCGCCGCGAGCCCGACTCCCGCCAAGCGTACCGGGTTCGAAGCTTTCGCCTCTGCCGCATCGCCATTCACCTCCGTTGCAGCACGTGCCCGTTCGCCTGTGCGACGTTCTGGTTCCCCAGGTCCTGGAGCGGGGGTACGGTCGAACCCATTTGCACTATACGCCGCGGGGGGCACTCAGGGCCTGTTCAGCGCGAGTGGCGCCCCAGCGGCTAAGCGCGCTCGTGGAGACAGCGAAAGTATCGCCCCCGGTGAGGGCGGTGAGAGCAGTAGTTGGCGTGAAGGCAGCGCGGGGCCGGAGAAGACTTTTGGAGAGCGATTAAGAGCCGGTTCGGGCTCGGGAGGCGACGAGGAAGACGAGGCCGAAGGAGGGGTGTGGGGGGAGGCCGCAGGTGGGAAATGGGCCGAGCAGGAGGGTAAGTGCAGCCGCGTTGCAGTACTCGAGAGAGAACAACCTCAAACTCCTTTCTTGGTTTAGTCCTCACGGGTGAGGAAGAGGATGAGACGGTGCATAGCGTGCGAGGAAAGCTATTTATACTCAGCGAGCAGAACCAGTGGAAGGAACGCGGGACAGGTTTGCTCCGTCTCAATAGGCGGCGAGTGGACCGCGGTGGTGCACGGCTTGGTGAGCTATCTCTGGCTATGCTGACATCCTGGGGACGTTCGAATTGACTCCTTTGCTCCTTTGTTCCCGTGCGCAAGTGATGCGGAAGGATGCCGTGTACGCAGTAATGCTGAACGTAACGCTCTTCCGAGGCATGAGTTGCTCGATCGCTCAAGACCCGCGCTACCTGCGGTTTAGCGTGTTGACACCTAGTGGGACGACACATTACAACTTGCGGGTGCGTTTCTTTCTTTTGCTCAACAGTCCCCCGATGCTAAAACCTGTGTTCCTTTTCTTTTGTCTTGGATTTTAGGTGGGAAGCGCGCAGGCCGCAGTGGATCTCCTGAAAGCGATCAACGACAATATCCCTCGTACATGAGCCTGCACCCAATATATCTTTTCCTGCTTCATTTTATTGTTGCGGGTGGAGTAGTCGGTCACGGTAGCGAGGGTGATGCTTGTTAAGATACCGCCGCGAGGATATACATACATTCACGTAGGCCTTCGGGAATCATCACACCTACAGTCGTGCAGACGATAGAGTAGAAAGCCGTGTCGAGTTCAAAAACGTATGTACCGTACTTATACTGCTTTTCAGTTCTCCCCCTCTCAGGCTCGTTCGTGCCTTCTCGAGCGCAAGGTGCTGGGGCAATAAGTATATCGCTCCCCTCGTTGCACCAAGTGTCCATGCCCATTTTCTTTTTTCTTTCACCAAGAAACGCGACTGAGGGTAGAAGTCCTCGACATGGGGCAATGATCCCGGTAGGAAGATGAACTCATACAACGTGGTGCTTTAGTAATAAGGGAATGTGAGTCAGTCCAACGATCCAGGCTGCGGTGATGCTAGTTGCATCACAGGCGTTGCATCAGTCCCGAAAGAGTTCCGAAATATGACATGTGTGGACGCCGGACGGTTAAACGACGTGGGCTCCAGAGCCGGCAGGCGGCATGATGGAGCTTCTCAGGCTCTCCAGGGCAAGGCGATGCTCGGATGTTTTTTGAGTTTGTCATTCGCTTGCAGGGAACGTGTCTCCCAAACATCTCCGACTCAGCCTCCCCCCTCACTGGCAGTATATTGACGTCTTCCAAGAAAACGCGTTCAATTGTTGCACGCCTAAATTGTACAGTCCGCCCTGGCGTATTGATGAAATCACAGCAGAGCAAGGAGAACCCGAATGGAGGTCGGAGCAACGCCCGTCAGGTGGTCCGGTATAAGTGAAGGCGTATGACCTCGGAATAGAACCTCAAAATAGGCGAGGAAGCAGGGCGTGCCACAGCTACTAGTACTGATGGCAGCAACACGTGGACGGTGACAAAATCCCTTACAATACAAATACAAAACGGCACCCGGGCCCGCGGCATCAAAAGGCTATTCGGTGCGCAGAGTGCACCGATACCTCCGATACCGGGCCTCCGTGACGGTGAGCGGTGGGCGCGCGCGACCGCGACGCCCTGACGGCCGTCGGGACCAATGCCAAGTGGACAGGACAAATTATTGCCTTCCCTCGGGTTGGGCGTAAGTTATGAACAAACAGCCAGGCTGCTTCCGTCAAACCTTGGTTACGGCACCTTGCCATGATTGGGACGCTCGACGCGCTCAACCCAACGCCCAATGGCGGCAAACGAAACCTACTGTATATAAGGTCGCGACAGCGCCTCCAGGGAGAATGCCCTCATCCATCAGGGTTTTCGCTAGCTACCTGCTTCAAGTCCACATGCGGATAATTCCCTTCACCTTAGTCTTCTTAACGGGCCAGGCGTTCTTCGTCTTCGCCATTTCAGTCAAGCCCTTTGTCGTACAGCACCCGATTGCGCCTGCCAGTGTCGCGGGAGCCGGGTTCTGCAATAACGCTGATCTGCCTCCAGAAGCACATCTCGATAATGGGACCTTCATCGGGGTCTGCAGGTTTCGAACGGCCCACTTCCTGGGCATACCATATGCGCAACCACCGTAAGCCCTGTTTACCGACCACCGTCTACCAGCTAGTCAGCGTGCGTGTCCATAGTACGTCCAACCGGCGTCTGCGCCTGCCAGAATCCCTTCCGCCCTATGAAGGCCACTACGAGGCCCATAAGTTTGGGTCTTCCTGCCCACAGCAGCGCATGGTCATACCTCAAATGGACCCGCAGTTGGAAAAGCACGTCACCGATATCGTGTCCAGAATGTATGAAGATGTGACTCCAGATAGCGAAGATTGTAAGACTTCTTCTCTTGAATGGGTTGTGTCCTGCTGAGCGGCTTTCCATCGCAAGGCTTGACAATAAATGTTGTCACACCTGAGAACGCCACGCCGACTTCGAAACTTCCCGTCGTCGTTGTAAGCATCATAACAAACAAACAATACTATTTTGTATCCACTCACGGAGGGGATGGTCTAGTGGATTTTTGGCGGCGGATTCGAAATCGGTGGCACTGCTACGTACGCGCCATTTTCGTGAAATTCGTTTGGACATCATCTCTCATCACTTGGATATTCCGGAAGTTACGATGGTGGGGTTATCGTTTCCCGCTCCATTGAAATCGGGGAGCCAATTGTTTTCGTTAGTATGAACTACCGGTGAGTTGATTGCGATGTAATAAGTGGCTGGAACAGTAGAGAAACCCACCTGTTTTAGTGTCTCCGGTGCGTTGTGCCCCCTATGTCCCACTGACTCTGCTACGGAATTCACCGGCTTGTAGCGTTAGGCTTCTTGCCTGGGAAAGAAGTCAAGAAAGCGAAGATCGGCAACCTGGGCCTTCAAGATCGTGAGTTAACTGGTTCTCCCTTCGCGTTGTAACACTTATCCACTTAAAAGAACGTCTCGCATTAAGATGGATTCAGACCCATATCTCGGCATTTGGCGGTGACCCTTCCAAAGTCACAATGTCAGTCCCACATTGTTTCGTTTAGTCCTTGCGGCATGTTTTATTTGCTCCATCAGATGGGGAGAGAGCGCAGGTGCCATTTCGGTAGCCTTGCACATGCTGGTCAATAAGGGGGATCAGGAGGGCCTATTTCGAGGCGCCATCATGCAGTCGGGCGGCCCCATTCCTGTTGGAGACATCGAGCACGGCCAGCAATATTACGATGCTCTGGTCAAGGCGACGGCCTGCGACAGCAGCCCCGATACCCTAGAGTGTCTTCGTAACGTTCCTTACGATAGGTTCAAGTATGCGATGGATCTTTCGCCTAACTTCTTCGCATACCAGGTGAATGTAGATGCCCCATGGACCGCACCTGTACTCATCAGATCTGCAGGGACTTGCACTCACCTGGCTACCGCGTGTCGATGGCGTTTTCTTGACCGAGCCACCTCAATATGCTGTTCTGCGTGGCCATGTTGCAGATGTACCTATGCTTACAGGCACGAGTTTCGCCAAGTTGCAGATGAAAAGTACTTATCTCATTGCAGGAAATTGTGACGACGAGGGTTCACTCTTCTCACTGTCGTCTCTGAATGTCACGTAGGTCATATATACCCCCATTTGTCAGCATTTGCCTGAAGCAGACGGCAGCACTACAGCCAAACTGAGCGAGTACCTCAAGTCGTTCATGTTGCCGACCGCCGTGCAAAGCGAGTTGGACCTCCTCCTACGATATTATCCAGATGACCCCACAGCTGGCTGTCCCTTCGATACTGGATTAAGGAACATGCTAAGTATGCTTGCCACTGATTCCCCCCTAATCGGGATCTGAGCTGAGATTACTTGACCAGGCGCTCAGTTCAAGCGGATTGCGGCAATCCAAGGGGACATTGTATTCCATGGTCCCCGTCGGTTCCTCTTGAAATATCAGGCCAGCAAACAGAAGGCCTGGGCTTTCCGTATGTCCGAGTCTGCGCACTGAAACCTATTAGTTACACAACCATTTTTAGTTCACAAACGCGGCAAAGAGATGCCGTTCATCGGAGCAGTAAGCCCGGCGAGTGTATCTTTTCCACTGAGAGAACTCATCTTCTGCCTCTAGGCCCACGGCACGGACCTCATGAACTCGTTTGGTGATGGAGAACTGACAGATTATATCATCTACTTCACTCGAAACCTCGACCCCAACGGCAATCTAGAGGTTTCGTGGCCACAATACGATTTACAGGATCCGCAGGTGCTTATTTTCCAGGACGACCCAATCTTTCCCGTAATCACAGGAAACGATGACTATCGCACTGACCCTTTGAAGTTTGTTGCGAATTTATCATTACTACACCCCATCTAAAATGCATATGTACTCTGCGATGTGTTCGAATCATCATGCAGGTGAACGTATAGATGGTCATACTAGGTTACACCAGTTCGGTGAGGGTCTGTTATTGCTGGCTTCTACCAGAGTCACCTGATAGCGTTATTTTGGGTGGCCTCCATCTAACATTACTACCCGGATATAATCAATGACCCTCGATCTTGGTGTCGTAAACGAGTGTGGCTAAGGGGATGCCCTCTAGATGCATCTCGACAAGACACAGCGGAGCATTAGCAAGTCCGAGCAGTGAAGAATCCTGTGTCACAATTGCTGTGTCATAATTCATCGATGACAGATGATACTATATACGATACGACATCGAGTTGGTCCCGTGGCCTTGACTATCATGGCATGCCGTCATGGTGGCGCTGGTGGTACTCGTCGATATCACCTTCCAAGTAGGGTTCATTTGGGGACAGTATGCTCTTGTTCCCCTTGCGTTTTCAAGAAGTTGGATCGGCAGTCCCTAGTGTCTGTATCATTGAGCCAGTGCTGAAAGTTTCAATCCCTAGCCTGAGTGTCTCTACAGTAGCGGCAGGATATATACTATCCATGAGCCGCAGCTCGTCATATTATCCCACAAGATTACTGTAGTCCCCCCACGAGTTCGCGCCCGTTCGAGCAGCGTGCGAGGCCACAGGACCGTGCATTGTGTCGACAAAAGCATTCCTAGTTGCGGGGTTACGAAGAGGAAGGGATAGTGTTCAATTACCCTCCAAGCGGCCAAGCTTGGGACTGCTAACTCCTCATACAATTCCTCGAGAGCAGGCTTGCCAACCATTCTCCAAGTGAGACGTCTCTGGGGCACACCAAGTTTATTACTGGTATTGGAAAGAATCGAACGTATAGATAGCTCGGGGCAATCCGTTCGAATTTCATGCATGAGGTATAGATGCCTCGGACTTCGCTGTTAACAATAGCTAATTGACTGGACTTGGGGCATCTGAGAGAAACCTAGTCCATGATGACATGCGACGTAATGAAATCGCTGCAAGAATGAGAGGGTAACAAAATGACACGGCGGACGAACGAGTCAGTCATCGTCCGAACTCTGGTCCTGGAGGAACGCCATGATACTCCGCCGGGCGTTATTCTAACTCAATCAGAATATGTCGGGATAGTAGGGACCATGTGAATACATACCACCTTGGGCGGCTCACGAGCAGATGTGCTGTCACTTTCGGAATCCGAGGCGTCGTTGGCGTCGTCAGTATCACCCTTGGATACGCCTCGCCTCGCGCCCTCGGTCTTGAATGGTTTCCCGGATACAATAGCCCTCTCAAACTTCTGCACGTCGTCTAGGCAAGCAATGGTGTAAATATCGTCACGCTTCCTGGGCGTCCTTGCATAGGACCACGCACCGAGCTCTTGTGCGAGTTCACGCCGAGCACGGATCTCGCGTGCTTGTTCCATGCTCATACGTCCCGCCATACCGAGGTCGCTAAGTATCTTTCGGATGTGAGCCACTTGTGCACTAGTGTTGAGGCCATTGAGCTCTCGTGCCCACTGTTTTCGCACGCCGCACGCTACGACGAGGGACTAAGGAAGTTGGTTAAGAGGCGTGTATAAAGCCACACGAAGTTGAGAGTGAAGACCTTCAGGCGCTTAATGGTTTCTTCGTCTTTCGAGAGGGGCTGAGAAGGTTGTTTTGAGCGCTTAGACTTCGCCTCCGGTTTTGCGGCTTCTGAGACCTGGATCTACATGAAAGGTGAGGCTGGAACGTGGCGGAAAGATAGGAAAGAGCGGACCTTGGATTTGCCTCGGCCTTTCTTCTTCGGGGGCTCGTCTACCAGTGATGACATCTCCGAATCGCTCTTTCACGGAGCTAGATGGTCAATGTTTTAAGTTGCCTTGCAGAGTAGACCACACGCACCTTTTTGTCTGCTACGCGGTGCGATGACGAGGTAATCCTCGGCGTCGTGTCGGAAATTTCCGCATCCGAGTCGCCCTATCGGGGATGCTCAAGAGGGTGTACAATGGGAGACGTATCGAAGCTCCAGACCTGGTTTATCAAAGGGGTAGAGTCACGCCTGCGCTTTGGCCCCGAGTGTGCCATCTTGGTCGCCGGCGAGGTATGCTTTCTAGTTGCGGAGGACTTTGCTTTCGATTTTGAGCGGATAAGCCCGCTCTCCTACACAGACAGTGAGTGCGTGGATTGAATACGATGTTATCCGTTCCGCGTACTTCGTCGGTATCTGCGCTTGGGTCTAAGTTCGCTTTGCGTTGCGAGGTAGATGGCATAGGTTCATCCTCAAGTTCGGAGTCGGCGATAGTTTTCTAGAGGGGAGAGTGAATAACCAAGAGTGGATGAAAGTCTGCCTCACCTTTGATTTGATTGACTTGGACACCGATGTACGCGCACTCTTCCCAACCTTGGGTTTCGAACCGCTCTTGCTCGTTTTGTTGTCTCGAGGTTGGATCGATCCCAACGTCTCTTCGCGGTGCTGGGCATGAGCAGCATGTATCGCCATCGTCTACTTCAGGACGAAAAGAGTGATGGAAACACACCATAGCATCGTGGATTGTGCGCTTCACTAGCCCTTTGTATGTGGACGCATCCAACGTTCCACTGGGAACTCCTAGCTCGTTTTCGACTTCAGAGCGTATGAGACGTGGTGTCAGGGAGCTAAGAATATGTCATGTCGGTCGGACACGATCACCCATGACTTGTGATGGACGCACCCGAGAGAATCGTTCTCTCTGGCTTTCGAAACGATAGAAAAGACAAGGCGAGATATTTGTACCTCATCAGGCTGGGTAAGCAGAGCCTGACTTTGTGTACTCCTCGGCATGATCGAATCAACAACGCGGGTCGCATTTGAGAGACGAGCCATGATTACGTTATACGCGGATGCATTCAGTCACGTGAAAATACCAATATACACAAATAACGTAGAATTCTCAATTTGCATGCATACAGAGTTGACAGACGACTATCTATGCAAGCGCACGCCGACGAACAGGCGGACGCGTCCGCTTGCGCTTCTTGCCTTGGTCGAAGGCATTTGCGCTTTTTAAGTCTCGGCCAAGAGGGTCCTCCTTCTTCACTTGATAGATTCGGACCTGCGACGTCACGACGATCAATTATACTTTTTTTTTTTTTGATTCCACAGAAACTTACAATCCAGTTCTCGGATGTGAATGCTTCGTCTATGCACTGGTCAGCACAAATGGCCGCAATACGGTGAGGAAAACTCAAGCTCACCCAGATAGTCTAACGTAGGACCTGGACCGGGAATCATCTGTCCGCGCACACGATCCTGTGCATGCCCTCCGCCGAAAAGCTCTGCAAAGCTGAAAGGCATCAACATCAATATCAACATCACCGTTGTCCCTGAAGAGAAAATCTGTCACCAACGCACCGATAATATGACATCT
>QLOS01006741.1:0-20470 GCA_003313725.1 Russula sp. MG48
TGCCCCTAGCACCTCCGCACCTTCCGCTCATGCGCGTCACTGACTATTCTATGTTCGTACTCGCAGTTGGGCAGGGCACCTGCGCATGCGCCAGTCGGGACGGCAGCGGATGTCATCCACCAAATTACTGTTGTCCACCCTGTATGACAGCCTTACCCCCACGGATCGCTGCGAGGCGATAAGGAGTGGGATGCGAAAGTGCGGGGGGAAGGCGCGGACCAGAACCGGGGAGTTGTGTACATGTCTGCGGTAGGATGTGCTGGTGCTGGTGCAGAGGCGGAGGATGACCGATGGCGGGACTATCACCAGGCTCTGCGTCAGAGGTTGGGATGGGTGTGGCTGCGGTTGTGGTCGCGATTGCGAGTTCTTGAGGGAGAAGCTTATCAGTATCCGTTCGGGAGACTTTCCGCCCGCGCTGGTAGCGGTGGGCGCGGGGGCTGAGATCGTGCTGTCGGCGGAGCGGCTTGAATCATCTATTCCCGGAATGTGAGTATTCTCATCCGCCGTTAAAGGTAAGGGGCACGCACCACCTGTCCTTAGCTGCTTCCCAGGTGAGTTCACATCCATGGTGACCTGCATATAGTAGCCTATGTGACCTGGCTTGCTCCTTACATCTGTCTTGCTGTGTACCACCCATGGATAGCCCGCGCAAAGTATCCGTGAACCGTGACGCCGACGGCTTTGTCCTGGGGCTGAAACACGAGCAGGACCGTCATTACGAGATGAGGAAGCTCTATCCTCCCGGGACTGTAATACCTTGAGGCAGTTGAGATGCGATACAGGTCGGCCGAGGTTGTAGCTTGTAAGCCCACGCCCACTCATTGTACGCAACTCCCCCATCCGAGTGGAGCGGTAGTGCGGTACGACATTCTTGGGCTACCCTGTCCATTGTGAGGTGATGGTAGTGGTGGTGGTGCCGTGCGCTCAACGATGGACGTCGGCCATGAATTGTCCTGATAGACTGCGCGATCCAGCGAAATGCGGCGCCGTACCAGTCGTTGAAGCTGCAAACTTGCGAAGAGCCCGTACACGAAAGATTGGCAGTGTCGACTGGGAATATCCCTCATTTCTCAGTATTGTACACTCTAAGAATACACTGTGAGAACGCTGCATAAATTTGAGTCTGGGGACGGTCAGAGCGCACCCGTAAAATCCCCCGCGTGTCATCCTCGGTGGTTTCGATGAATCTGCAAACGCTCACCTGTACTATGACGAGAGCCGACTGCAGATCATACATCAGGTCGAGGTAAAGAGGGTGGGATTCGTATATGGACGCATGCGAGAGTTGAACGCAGCAGACAGGAGAGATGTCATCAAGGATAATAAGCAGGAATAGAATTTCAAACGCGAGTCGGCCACGACATTGACCCAACGCACCAGTCCAGTCATGTGCACACGAGATCGTGACTTCATACCCGGGCCGACAGCCGAAGCGGTGCACTTCTTATGTTCCTCGTCATTCTCCTCGACCTGGACGGGTAGCTGCACACTGGTCGCGGACAAATTCTCAATTTTACTTTGCCACTCATATTTTTGAGAAGTAGTGCAGTGAATCCAGTGATGAGCATGACACATTGACACCGCACAAGATAGGACTTCTAGTATCACAGAAATGGTAACCTGCTGCTTGAAAAGAACGTGGACCCCTACGTGCAATACAAGCTTGTCGAGGGCAGAAGGAATTAGTCGGCCAGGTAACCGGTGGGGTTTGATACATTCAAATGGGCAAACAAACGGTACCTTTCGCGCTTTACAACAGCCTGGACCAACCATGGATTCTTTGCCTGGCACTAATACGTCAAGTCTCGGCTCCTGTCATCCATGGCGACTTCTCTGGAGATCCTACAGCGCCCACAGATCAATCAAATGGACACGAGGATCTCGTGGGACATAGCCAGGGGCACCCAAAGCTGACTCCAGCCATGCTCGGCGTGGCGTCAGATCAGCTGGACGCCTTCACTCGGCATCGGGTCGCGAGCGACATCGACACCCTGGAGACCATTTCTACCCGTTGCCATTCGCAGCCGGATCCTGCAGGGAGCTTCCACCTCGTCTGGGATCGCAAGCAACCCGCGCGGATCTGCATCGACTTGGGCTGGGCAACTCTTCGAGACTTCTGGATTTGGCCCTCTGAGCAGTCCATTTTGACGAGGGAATGTTCCTGGAAAACTGTAGGATGCGCGGCTAGGACTGCGGTGATTGGGACGACCAAAAAAGGGGGTAGGACTGGTGGTGACGGCTCGACGGACTTGGACTGACGTCGTGGTGCGGTTCGCGACTCTGAGCTTGGTACACAGAGCGGTCACCGTTCACGCACTCCTGGCTGTAATCCTTCGTCCTGGAACCACGTCTCTTCTCACGCCGGCGTGACTCACCAAGCGACACATCTCAGAAAACAATCATTCACATCTCCTACATATGGACACGTTCTCGGTGCACGCCTGCATGAACGACGGTGGGTCGCCATCTGAGGGATACCGAGTCGGGCACATGCTTTTGCAACTCGCAACTCACCGCAGCACCTGACCCGTTCCCGGGGGGCATTCGGACCTGCCGGTTGTAAGTTCCAAGAACCAGCTGGGTCTTCGCTGATCCATTGCGCATGTTGATTGTCTCGTTGACGGCCATGTCCTGCACTTTCTGGCGATTCTTTGTGCACCAAGCTTGTTGAGCGGCTTGCCTCCCTCAGTTGCCTTCGCTCTGCTGTCGGTAGTATACCAACATTGGAGCCTTTTGACAGGTCACCATAATCGTCACCAGGGTGTCTCATCGAACCATTTTGACGCGCATCGTGGAATGACAGGATCGACCACATAGAACTCGGCAAAAGAGGAGGCTATCATTTCGGTACTATAGTTAGTAACAGCACCCTTCGCGATCTCCTGCTACCGTGGCACTCCGCTCTACTATTAATGAACTACGCGACCACGAACTTCCCGACGATAATTCCGGGAAGACTGCCTGCCTTGGGTATTGCGGATAATCCTCGTTCTTCAACCATATACCCCATGTACAATGCTGCTGTAACGTCGATGGGGCTACCCCAGTATCCCCAACTCTAAACCTCGAGAAAGAGTCCTCCCGTCTCTTAAAGTAAAAAAGCGAAAGACAACGCTATCTTTGAGGGTCGGCCCGTCGAGAAACAAACGCAACAACTTGTGGTTAAGCCATGGTATGCAAGTGTAGAAAGAAGTCGAACATCACTGGGCGCTTTGCCCAAGGGATATAGAGCGTCCTTCCTTCCTAGAGCCTGAATACGAAGGGGACGAACGGCGCTGTCACAGCTAGAACAAGCTCAACTGGCGCTACACTTTCCGGGCTGTGAGGTATCATACACGACGACCTCACGCTCTGTGGAACTCGCAAGGCAACTTATGCACAGACGCCATCAACAAATGGCTGCATGGCAATATTCTCTATCGTGGAGCTCATGAAGACGGGCGAGAATTTCAGACTCGGAGAGACAGTCGCACGCCGGATCGCTGCCGCGAGCGCGAATTGTGCGTCCGATGGGAGCGTATCATTGAGGAAAAGCTTGGCGATTTCGTCATCGACTTCGGCGAGTTGCTCGATAAGTTCTGTGTGTTTCTTCGTGGCGAGCTCGAGAACGGACACTGGGATCTCGTCCGATTCGACAACTTCGATACTATGTGACGATCGCATGGGTGGGTCGAACCTTTCAGTGGGAAAGGACAATGCTCACCCCTTTGTACCCTTGTGATAGATAGCCTTCCACATCACAAGGCCAACGACACCCGCTAGTTGATCCTCCACGCCAATGGGAACCTGAACTGCAGAAGCCGGTATACGAAACTTTGTCCCGATCTGGTTGATTACTCGTCATGGGTTCGCTCCTGGTCTACAGAAAGGATCGGCGGGCTACTCTGGAAAACAAACGTACCTGTCCATCTTGTCAATGAAAGATAACCGAGGAACGTTATACTGCCGCATTTGCCGGTCGACAGTAATCGTTTGACTCCATGATGGCAATCGCATAACTGAATGCACACGTAGGCCTTTGCGGGAGAACACACATGGACGCCAGATACTGCATATAGCACCAAAACTGGGCTATCAAGCACACGCAACGCACGCTCGACTTCTATAACGAAATCTACATGATCTGTGTAAAGTCATACCAAGGTGAGCTCGAAGAGCAGAGTTTGAAGGAAAGTGGGGACAGACACACCAGAGGTGTCGATGATATCGATAACAGACTTTTCCTGTTCGCCCGTGGGCGGTGACTTTGCGTCCCAGTCACAGAACGTGGCCGCGCTCTGGATAGTGATACCTTTCTCCCGTTCAAGCTCCATATTATCCACCTTTGCGCCGACATTATCCTTTCCTCTCACCTGGACTACTCATAAAGGCCAGAAAAGTTGGAAAGAAGGAGGGACGAAGCACGGACCTCGTGGATATCACGTATCCGGCCAATGTAGTATAAAATGCGTTCGGTGAAGGTTGTGTTTACCGAGTCTATATGGGCGGACACGCCGATGTTGCGTTGGTACTTTAACCGGAGGCGGTTGGCCTCTCTGAGGTGGATTCGCTGGGCGAGCGAGGTCGCCGGGGTATGCTTGGCTGGTTGCGGCGAGGGTTTCACATTCACAGAAAATGCCAGTGCAGAGGCATGGCGGCGAGAAGCAGAGAAAGGGTGTGTGAGTGTCTTGGGAACGAAGCCCAGTGTTGTGTGTAGAGGCAGGCCTGCTAGCATGTGTGTGTGTCAGTCAGAGCGAACGTTGTGTGGGACGCAGCGGGAGTTCAATTGATTGCAGTACTGCACACAGCGGGCACCACAGCAGTCGTTAAGTGCTACGTAGGAGGCGCACGTTGATGCAAGGCAAAATAAGATAGCTGCGGTAGTGTACATGTACATACGTCAGGGTGAAATGTCATTCTACTTCAAACAAGAGTGAGAGTGGATAAGATGACTTGCGCAATAATCGTGGAAAGCAGGTGAGGAGAGTGTCGTAGAAAGAAAAGGAAGAGCTTGCTGAGATCGAATGAAAACGAAGAGGTACGTGGTACTAGCCATGAAGATCCGTGTCGCGATCTCCACCATAACTCGGATGTTCGTGCTCTTGATGACGAAAAGAACTGGGATAGGTGTGGGTGCCAGTGGAAGATGAACAGATGAATAAGTCATACTATGCTCCGAATATCACCGTCGGTCTGGCCGCTCGCTGGTGCGATCCACACATTCCCTCGCCCACGACCACATCAAACGCGAAACGACCAGACGATCGACTATGGTCAGGTCCACAGGGTGTCCTGCTACCTGTCGTTCATCGATGAATGGGGTAAATGCATTCCGAGCATCGTCTCCTCCAGAATATCCAAGCTCCTTCAGGCTATGAAGGAGCTCCAGCGGTGACTCTCCGTCGTCAGTGGGTAGAGAACGAGCAAGATGTCCAACGAGCTCATCTTGCACATGAAGAGTCTTCAAATTGCTGAATGGTCTGAGAAGTTGACGCCACTGTGAGCGGTCGACCTCGTTGTGCCACTCTGACAATCGATCGTGCTTTACATGGCTGAGCGTGAGTTTCTCCACAACAGAGAGTACTGGTTGAAGTGTATCGAGAATCTGCGCTGCGGATGATACTTGCCAGTCGAGGTGTCTGCACATGATCTGCACTGTGAAGGGGTTGATCCTCTGTCCTCCAAGTGGGAACATCACTAATTCAGCGAAATCATTGTTGAAAGCGAGGCGAACGGTGGTAAAGCCAAGGATTCCTGATGTGTTCATGAACTGCAAGAGACGTGGGACAGTGAAGGTCAGTTGATTGAAAAGCTTAACTTCGAGCCTGATGAGGACAGGGGCGCTGATCTGAGAAAGAAGGCCTTCCAGATAAGCGCCAACACCCTTGAACGAAAACACACGAAGGTTAGGAAGGGTGATGTGCGTCATGGTATCCAGTAGTTGTCTTTCGGCATCACGGTTGGGAAGAGGGGAGTAGAAATAGATCACCAGGCTCTCCAGCTGGGGCATGAGTGAAAGCCGGGTGAGTAAATAACTTGGTGTGAAATAGGCGGATGGTGGGATATCTGTGAGCCAGAGAGTACGGAGGCCTACGGTGGTTGTGAGTAATGGAGATCCAATCGAAAGGGCAGCGCGCCACAAAATGAGGTGGCGTAGATGGGGTGCTTGAAATGTTCTGGAAAGGACCAAGCTTGTATTGTCTTCGATCCGAGAACCGATATACAAGCGTTCCAGAATTGGGAATTGCTCTTCCATAGTTGTGATGATGTTCCCCAATTTCGGGGATGGTAAATAAAGGGAAATATAATGCACACGATCACTGTGCCTGAGCGCGAGCAAAATACCCTCTTCATCTTCCTCACTCGTCTCACGATCATCTTCGTCATAAAAGATGGTGAGTGGCAGGGGTGGGGAATGTGCTAGCATATTCACTACAGGCACACCATGGGTGCATAGAAGGTGAAGATCTAGCCGTGATGGCGATGCAAGTATGAGATATCGCCACCGCTGGCAAACCTGCGCCAACTTGTACCACCAACGTTGGTCGCCCCAATTAAAATTGAAATGGCCATCCTCCTTATATTCATCCGGGACGCCTGGCCGATAGAGATCGAATATGTTGAGAAGCGCATCGTCATTGAGGGTACGGATAGGTGAGTGTGGTATCTTCCTGGTGGGCTCTATTGATTCGCCAGTTAGTATGAACAGAACAGGGCCCGACAGGGAACTTTAGGACTCACGACCTGGTGCGCGTCGGCCAAGCCTTCGAATGAGGGGAAGACAGATAATGGAAGACAAGCAACCGGGCATGTCAGGGAAGTGAGCGACGATGAGGGTGTGTGTTGGGATCGGAGCGACCAGCAAGCAGTTAGATATACCAAATGGAATTGAGATAAGGCTATACTAAATGGACATGGATACAGACAATAAGAGGTGGAGCGCCACAGACGCGCGTAGCGATAGGAGCAGATAATCATTCTTTCCCCCGTTCCAGTGTGTGCGCACCCTATAAACAATAAGAGTGTGATATTGAAGATTGAAACCAGTAAGCCTCATGGAAGCCTCATGTTCGTGGGATAGCAGTGTTGAGCTGAGCGTCTATCTTCCTCGAGTCACCTGGTTCTGAGGCCTCTTCACAGTAAGTTAAGTTATCATTGGGCGTACAAGTGAATTGTATAGTACAATATCAAAAGTAAAGCATCTTTGACTGTGCTTGCCGCATTCTCCACCCCATTTCTGCATCCCTATCCCTCTCCACCATCTTCGGCACCAAGGAAAGAGGAGCCGCCCTGGGAGCATTCCTTGCAGAGACGCAAGCGTGCTTACGCCCGAGACGGCGCAACCCACCGCCGGAGGATTACGGATAGACACCCGGGCCACAGCGGCCACCATCACTCCATGATCCCACCCACTCCACATCACCATGCGTATATACCAGTCCATAGCCATTTCCGATCAACCGGGGCGCATCGTCACCCCGCGCGCGTCTTTCTATTTACATACATGTTGCGCGTTATAAATGCAGATTCCAAAAAAAAAAGTACGTCCGAATCTGAATATGCTCATTCATGAAACAAGAAAAAAAGACGCATGCGCAAAAACAACCATCATCATCTCCACTAGAACGGAAATAACAAACCGCAGCCGCACTCATCTCGCCCGCCCCCTATGACGTCCAACTAAATTTCTCTTTATATCCTCCAGGCATATCTACAAATATACTACAGCACTGACGCCCACCACCACTACTTTCACCCTCCAACACCGCCGCTGCCACTGCCACTGCCACTAGTACCCGATCCCTCCGCTAGAACTGCCACCAGCACTGTTCCTCATAGGCGTCACTAGCTGGTTGGCACTCGTACTCGCTGTTGGGCAGCTGCGCTTGTGCTGATCGTGGAGTCAGTGGGTGTGGTCCAGATAACTGCTGCTGCTGTCCACCCTGTATGGCTGCCTTGGCTGCACGAATAGACGCGAAGCGGTCAATTTTTGGAAGGGGCTGAGCAGTGAACGCGCCGAACACCGAGTCCAGTGCAGACAGTCTCATCGAGGGGTGGGATGTGGAAGTTGGGGAGGGCGTGACCCCGGACTGGGAAGTTGTGGACATGTGTAGGAGGTGCTGGTGCTGATATGGACGTGGAGGAGGGCGACGGCGGGACGATCACCATCGAGCGCGTGTCGTAGGTTGGGATGGGTGTAGCCGTGGCTGTGGTTGTGATTGCGAGTTATTGAGAGAAACAATAATCGGTGTCCGTTGGGAGGTGCTTGCCGTCCGCGGTGGTGACGGTAGGGGTGGGGGCTGAGATCGTGCTAGAGTGGTCGGCGGAGCGGGTGAATAATCTATTCCGGAGTGTGAGTATTCTCATCAAAGGTGAATGAGTACGCACCGCCAGTCCTCTGCCGCTTCGCAGGTCGGTCGACGTCCATTGGGACATGCGTATCATGCGCGCTGCTCGATCCCAGAACTGCCTCGCCCAACCTCTCCAGATGATCCAAAAGGACGACGTAATAGCCCATGTGTTCTGACTTCCGCATCAGATCTTTTGTCTCCTTGCGTGCCGACATGCGGAGCCCGCGCAACGCATCCGCAAGCTGTGATCCCGACAGCTTGTCCTGTAACTCGAACACGAGTAAAACCATCATCACGAGGTCTATCAGCGCTATGGTTCCAGGGCCGCGGGACACCTTGAGGCAGTCCAGATATGCTTGAGTGTATCAATAAGTAGATTGTACGTCTGTTGCACACGCTTCTTCCACGCCGGGTCGAGTGGTGCGGTGTCCTTTAGCCGGGCCGTCTGCTAAGAGGTGGTCGTGGTCGTGCGTTTGATGATGGAGCGGGGGTCAAGAATTGTCTGAAGCGACTCAACAACCCAGCGGAAGGCGGCGTCACGCCGGTGGCTGAAGCCGAGCGAGCGGAGGGGCGTCCCAAATTCGGCGACGAACTCGTGCACAAACATCTGTCGTGGAGTAGCGCCTTCTGCCTTCATTTTCTCAGCACAATTGAGCGCCATACCAAATTGTACACGTTGAGAATACAGGGTATGAATACTGTACAAAAGCAAGTCGGATATGGTCACGGCGCACCCGAAAGATCTCCCGTTCGTCATCTTCAGAGATTCCATGTACTCGATAAGACGATTTGCTTGTTTGCAAACATCGGCTTGTCCTTGGCTGGAAGTTGACCTCCGCGCGCGGCCCACATCATCCGCGTCCATGACATCACCCCCGCCTTATAAAGAGTTGGGGTTCGGATTCGGATGGTGTGTATCAGTGTCAATGTCGATGCCATGGTCGTCGTCGAACTCGTCGTCGCCGGACGTGCGCTTTTATATGCGTCGGCGCGCGAGGGCGTTGCTCGCTGCGCCTGCTCATAGGGAGAGGCGCCGGCGCGTTGACGGTCGGGGGCTCGAATACGGCTGGTACCGGCACGGAAGTAGGTAAAGCTTCCGGAGCTGGCGCTGGTAGCGGCGATTCGAGGACGGCGATGGCTGTGAAGGGGGGTGGGGATTCAGATTCAGATTCGGGTTTGAGCTTGGACATGGGTTGAGGGCAACGGGGAGAAGGGCAGCCGCGGCCGCGGTGGCCTGGTGTCGTGGCACTGCTGCGTTCTCAGGTGACACGGCAAGCATGAGGATTCTACTTAACGGACTGGGTTTGGCAGGCGAGTAGGCGTGCGCCATGTTGTGCGCCAGTGGCTTTGCGATCGGGAGCGGCTTTGACGTCGGCATGCTCTGCGACTCGGTAGGCGCACCTGAGACCACCTCCTGTGTTCCTTCCGCGTAGAGGAAGAGGCCTGTGGTCGTGGTGGTCGTGGTGGTGGGAACGGAGTCGTCATTGATGGAAAGAGAAGTGGCGCAGATGGGACTAGGAGGGAGGCGGGAGACGGCAGGAGACGGGATTTGGTAAAGGCGGCAGCAGGACGAACGAGGTTGGCAGGAGCGAAGTAGGTACGCTCGAAGGGATCACTTCTGTTTCAAAGCATGCATCGACCCGCTTGCTCCTCTGGCATTTCAGACGGGGGCCGGGGGCCGAACCCTTTGCAGACGCGGATGACCTCGCCGGTTTCGACGGTGATTTATGGGCTAACTTTGCCTTGGACTTTGAGCGGGTCTTGCGTGGAGAGAGACGGGATGGACCAGGCTGTGGTGCCGGCGCGGGACGTTTGCCTCGGGCGGGCACTGATGCGGTGGCAATTCCGCCTTCCTTAAACTCGGTTCATCCTGCTTGGACTGATATTGACGAGCAGGGACGCTACGCATGAAGGGGGAGAACAAAGAACGTACGCTGGGGTCGGTTGCTGCCTGCTCAGGATCAGAGTGCCCTACTACAAGCTCATGCTGAGTTTCTAACTCATTGGTCGGAGGAAGATGAGAGGCTAGGTTGTCATATATCGTAAGCACGCTTTCAAGTTGCACCCGACTCGCAGGTGCTGTTGCCTTCCTTTCCGCGTTCGCTTTCTCTTCACGCGACGTTAGCACCTCCATCATTCTCTCGGACACGAGAGACCGACTTACTCAGTTCGTCCCGTAGCGCCGCTATCGTAGTTCGCAACTCCTCCACCTCCCATTTATGCGCCCTTGCGTCCGACTCGGCCGCCTTCTTTGCCAAGTCAGCTAGATATGCTGTTTCGGGTCCGAGCCTGGCGTGGTAGTGGCGGGAGCTTAAGAAGCCCTAAGCGTCGTGAGCGATCTCAAAGCGCAGTGAGCAGCGCGCTAAATCGTTCAAAGGTCGTGTCGGGTGCGCCGAGTGGGAAAAGGTTGATTGTGACCAAGGGAGGAGGCTGTGTTCTCTCCGCATCAGACATCACATCTGCGTACTCAGAAACGATGGGGGGGAGGGGGGGACATACAAATTCCAGATCGTCCGGGTCAGCGCTGAAGGCTTTGTGCAAGACCTTGCGCACCGCGTTGGCAGTGTCCATGAGCAGACCCCTGAGCTCCCCATTCTCATCCACAAACAATGCACAGGCATTTTCCGCCTCTTCGAACGCCGCTTCCTTGAGCCCTTTACCCGGCAGCGCAACCCTTGCGTCCTCATCCGATGCGAGCGCATCGCCGGCTGGATGCCCATCCCGCTGAAAAGATTTCCGATCTTGAGCCGCGAATCGGTCAACTTGGACCAACGCCCGCGCATCGCTTTGATCTCCTTGTCGCGCTTCTTCGACGTGCATCGTGCGGAGCGCTTACGATGATGACCGTGCGCGCTGCAGGTCTACCATTGTCTGCTTGTTCGCAGCTTCTGCCTGTTGTTGCGCACGATTGGCAGTCCTAACTCCCGGGAGGGAAGGGTTGTAATTTGAGAAAAAAAAATGGGGGAGTGCCATAAACTCACGTCAGTTTGGCCCTGGCAGCAGCGGCCTCGCTCTCCGCCAGATCAGCAGTCTCCTTCGCCGAGTCGTGTATCGTACGTAGGTATTCGTAGTCGTACGAGAGTGTATGGAGCTTGGTCATAAGCTCCTCAGCGCGCGTCATATCCTCCTACGGGGTATGATGATGTGCAGCACCATACGCACAGGATGAGATCGCGATCCACTTACCACTCTTTGGCTGAGCATGGAGAGCAGACATCTGGTCAGGATCTCTGCATCTACAGACGAGAGGCCATCGAGGCAAAGACCTGGAGTGACAGCAGAGCCGTGAAATATGAGTTGCGAATTGATGTACTGAAGGGTGGATGTTGAGGATATCGATGAAGCGGTGATGACAGATGAGGTATCAGTGTGCGGCGATATAATTGGTGACGGCGCCTAGTGGACAGCATTTTTTGGTGCTGGTGTTGTCGCAGCCATGAGATGAGATAAATCCGACGAGCCTGTGGGGGACAAAGAAACGCGACTCCGACATGGATACAACAATCACGTGGTCGCGAAAACTGAGCCAGCCTCTGGCGGGCTTCCCGCGTCCAGCTACCCGAGTATCTCGCTTCTTACCAACTCGATGGCGCAGGCGCTCTGCTATACTCGCGTCAGATAACGCGACGCCTCCTTCTTCACTGCTTCAGCCGTTGGACATCCGTCACCCAGGGGGGCTTTGGCGTGCCGAAGCAGCCGAACGTCGAAGGGGGCGTTGGGCGAGCTTTTTGCGTGACTGTGGGGCTCTGCAGTGTCCATGCCAAGCCTGAGCTAGACTCTGACGACTCTGAGACCGTGCCTAATCAGACTCGCCTGTCCAAGTCGTGGATCTCGATGTCTTGTATCGCGGTGATGACAGAGGGGCGGGGACGGGGGACTGATTCAATGGGACTGCTCGGGCCAGGTGAGCGCCTTGACTGGTCATAACCGGAGGCGATCGGTCTTTATGAGGTGGAATCGCTGGGCGAACGAGGTCGCCGAGGTATGCTTGGTTAGTTGCGGCCAAGGTTTCACATTCACAGCAGATGCCAGTGCAGAGGCATGGCGGGCGGGAAGCAGAGAAAGGGAGTGTGGGTGTCTTGGGAACGAAGCACGGTGCTGTGTAGAGGCAGCATAAATAAAGTGAGTGCCAGCACTTAGTCAGCGGATCACCAGATTGTGGGAGTGGGACAGAAGGGAAGCGGGAGTTGATTGATGTACAGAAGTGCGCAAGTTAATGCAAGGGAAGAACAAAATAGCTGCGGTAGTGTACATGTACATACATTAGGGTGAAATGTCATTCTGCCTCAATCAAGAACGAGAGTGGATAAGATGCACGCGTGACTTGCGCGATCACCGAGGAAGCGGGTGAAAATTATAGTTTGTGAAATCAAGGAAGGGCGTGCCGCGTGTGGAGATGGGATAGAAACGAAGAAGTATGTGATAGCCATGAAAATCGGTGTCGTAATCTCGATAACTCGGATGTTCGTGGTCTTGATAACGACAAGAGCTGGGATAAGTGTGGGTGCCGGTGGGAGATGACGACATGAATAAAAGCATACCATGTTCCGAATATTAGGGTCGGTCTGGCCGCTCGCTACCACATTTTCTGGCCCACGACCACATCTAACGCGAAAAGACCGATGGATCGACCATGGTCAAGTTCACAGAGTGTCCTGCTACCTGTCGTTCATCGATGAATGGGGTAAATGCGTCCCGAGCATCGTCTCCTCCAGAATATCCAAGCTCCTCCAGATAAGGAAGGAGCTCCAGCGGTAGCTCTCCATCGTCAGTTTGTAGAGAATGAGCAGGTCTGCCAACGAGTTCGTTTTGCACATGAAGGGTCTTCAAATTGCTGAACGGTCTGAGAAGTTGGCGCCACCGTGTGCGGTCGACCTCGTTGTGCCACTCTGACGATCGATCGTGCTTTACATGGTTGAGCGTGAGTTTCTCCACAACAGAGAGTACTGGCTGAAGTGTATCGAGAATCTGCGCTGCGGATGATACCTGCCAGTCGAGGTGTCGGCACTTGATCCGCACCGTGAAGGGGTAGAGCATCTGTCCTCCAAGTGGGAACGCCACTAACTCAGCGAAATCATTGTCGAAAGTGAGCCGAGCGGTGGTAAAGCTGATGATTTCTAATGTGTCCATGAACTGCAAGAGACGTGGGACAGTGAAGGTCAGTTGATTGAAAAGCACAATTTTGAGGAAGCTGAGAACAGGGGCGCTGATCCGAGCGAGAAGGCCTTCCAGGTAAGCTCTGACACCCTTGAATAAAAACAGGCGAAGGTTAGGAAGAGTGATGTGCGTCATGAATGGGGTATCCAACAGTTGTCTTTCAACATCACGGTTGGGAAGAGGGGAAGAGAAATAGATCCCCAGTCTCTCCAGCTGGGGCATGAGTGAAAGCCGGGTGAGTAAACAACTTGGTGTGAAGTAGGCGGATGGCGGGATATCCATAAGCATGAGAGTAACGAGGCCCACGGTGGTCGTGAGTAATGGAGATCCAATCGGAAGTGCAGCGTGCGACAGAGAAAGGTGGCGTAGATGGGGTGCTTGAAATGTTCTGGGAAGGACCAAGCTTCTATCGCCTTCGGTCCGAGATTGGATATGCAAGCGTTCCAGGATTGGGAATTGCTCGTCCATAGTGGTGATGATCTTCCGCAATTTCGGGGGTGGTAAGCCAAGGGAAATATAATGCACACGATCGCTGTGCCTGAGCGCGAGCAAAATACCCTCTTCATCTTCCTCACTCGTCTCGCGATCCTGTTCGTAATAATAGATGGTGAGTGGCAGGGGTGGGGAATGTGCCAGCATGTTCGCTATAGGCACACCATTGGTGCATAGAAGATGAAGATCCAGCTGTGATGGCGACGCAAGTATGAGATACCGCCACAGTCGGCAAACCTGCGCCAGCTTGTACCACCAACGTTGGTCGCCCCAATCAACGTTGGGATTGCCATCCTCATGATATTCATCCGGGACGCCTAGCCGATAGAGATAGAATATGTTGAGAAGCACATCGTCGTTGAGGGTATAGATAGGTGAGTGTGGTATCTTCCTGGTGGACCCTATTGATTCGCTAGTTGATCACAATGAATAGAACAGGGACAGGGAACTTTGGGACTCACGACCTGGTGCGCGTTGGCCAAGCCTTCGAATGAGGGGAAGATAGACAATGGAAGACAAGCAACCAGGCATGTCAGGGAAGTGAGTGTCGATGAGGATGTGGTTGAAGATTGAAACAGGTGTTGAGCTGAGCGTCTATCTTCCTCACCTGTTCCCAGGCCGGGGCCTTCGTTAACAAAGTATCATTGTATAGTACAACATTAAAATAAAACTCCTTTGACTGTGCTTGCTGTACTACGAAAAAAGTAAACGTGGTGAGATTGGTGTATAACAGTCAATTGCTGCAGAACCAGAAGACTTAATCATAGCAGTCCTATGGTACGAGACGCCCGATTCTGATTACCCTCATGGTGTGCAACAGGCAAAGATACAAGACCACTCCGCGATCAAAAGCACCGTCATCTGTACTGGGACTTAGATAACAGACCGTGGCCGAATTAATCCCTATCTCCTCTATGACACCAAACCAAACTCTTCTGTATCTTAAATATTGATCTACCACGTTCCCACAGCACCGCCAGCACTTTCTCCCATTGGCAACACCAACACCGCCTCCACCTCCACAGCTGCCCCTGGCACCTCCGCCCCTTTCGATCGAGCTGCTGCCACTCATGGGCGTCACTGACTAGTCTGTGCTCGTACTCGCAGTTCGGCAGGGCACCTGCGCTTGCGCCAGTCGGGACGGCAGCGGATGTGATCCACCAAACTACTGCTATCCACCCTGTAAGGCAGTCTTACCCCCATGGATCGCTGCGAGGCGGTAAATTCTTGAAGGTGGCTGGGCAGTGAACTTGTTAAACATGGAGTACAAGTGCGGCCAGTTTCGTTGAGATGGGATGCGGAAGTGCGGGGGGAAGGCGCAGACCAGGACCGGGGAGTTGTGTACATGTCTGCGGTAGGATGTGCTGGTGCTGGTGCGGAAGCGGAGGAGGGGCGATGGCGGAACTATCATTGGCCCGGCGTCGGAGGTTGGGATGGGTGTGGCTGCGGTTGTTGTTGCGATTCCGAGTTCTTGAGAGAGAAGCTTATCGGTATCCGTTCGGGGGACTGTCCGCCCGCGCTGGTAGTGATGGGCGCGGGGACGGAGATCGTGCTATCGGCGGAGGGGTTTGAATAATCGATTCGCGGAATGTGAGTGTTCTCATCCGCCGTTAAAGGTAGGGGGCACCCACCACCACCTGTCCTCACCTGCTTCTCAGGTGAGTTCACATCCATAGTGACCTGTACATAGTAGCCTGTGTTCTGACTTGCTCCTTACATCTGTCTTGCTATGTGCCACCCATGGATAGCCCGCGCAATGTAACCGCGAACCGTGACGCCGACAGCTTTGTCCTGGGACTGAAACACGAGCAAGACCACCATTACGAGATCAGGAAGCTCTATCCTCCTGGGACTGGAACACCTTGAGGCAGTTGATATGCGATACAGGTCGGTCGAGGATGTAGCTTGTGAGGCCACTCACTGTACGCAGTTCCTCCCATCTGAGTGGAGCGACACGACATTCTTGGGCTACCCTGTCCGTTGTGAGGTGGTGGTGGTGCCATGCGCTCAACGATGGACGTCGGCCAAGAATTGTCCTGATAGACTGCGCGATCCAGCGAAAGGCGGCGTCGTACCCGGTCGTTGAAGCTGCAAACTTGCGAAGAGCCCGTGCACGAAGGATTGGCAGTGTCGACTGGGAATATCCCTCATTTCTCAGTATTGTACACTCTAAGAATAAACTGTGAGAACATCGCATAAAATTGAGTCTGGGGGTCAGAGCGCACCCGTAAAATCCCCCGCATGTCATCCTCCGTGGTTTCGATGGATTTGCAAACGTCCACTTGTACTATGACGAGAGTTGACTGCAGATTATACATCAGGTTGAGGTAAAGAGGGTGGGATGATTTTATCTCCGACTTTCACATACGGACGCATGCGGGAGTTGAACGCAGCAGACGGGAGATAATAGCAGGGTGTAGAATTCCAATTCGGCCACGACATTGAGCCGCATTGAAAACGACCAACACCAGCCCAATCACGCGGACACGAGATCGAAAAGACGACTTCATACCCGGGCCGGCAGCCGAAGCGGTACGCTTCACGTCCTCGTTATTTTCCTCGGCCTTGATGGGTAGCTGAACACTGGTCGCGAACAAATTCTCGATTCTACTTTGCCGCTCATATTTTTGAGAAGTAGTGCAGTGAATCCAGTGACGAGCACGACACATTGACACCACATAAGATGGACTTCCAGTATCAGAGAAATGGTAACCTGCCATTTGAAAAGAACGGGGACTCCTGCGTGCGATACAAGCTTGTCGAGGGCAGAAGGAATTAGTAGGCCAGGTAATCGGTGAGGTTTGATACATTCAAATGGGAAAATAAACCGGTACCTTTCGCGCTTTACCACAGCCTGAACCCAACATGGATTCTCTGCCTGGCACTAATACGTCGAGTCTCGGTTCTGTCATCCATAGCGACTTCTCTGGAGATCCTACAGCGCCCAGAGATCAACCAAATGGACACGAGGATCTCGTGGGACATTATAACAGAGGCACCCAAGGCAGACTCCAGCTATGCTCGGTGTGGCGTCGGATCAGCTGGACGCTTTCACTCGGCATTGGGTCGCGAGCGACGTCGACACCGCGTGTTCACACATGCCCTGGAGACCCTTTCTACCTGTTGCCATTCGCAGCCGGATCCTGTAGGGAGCTTCCACCTCGTCTGGGATCGCGAGCAACCAACGCGGATCTGCATAGACTTGGGCTGGGCAACACTTCGAGACTTCTGGATTTGGCCCTCTGAGCAGCCCATTTGATGAGAGAATGTGCCTGGAAAACTGTAGGATGCGTGGCTGGGACTGCGATGACTGGGACGACCAAAAAAACGGGTAGGACTTGTGGTGATGGCTCGACATCCTTAGACTGACGTCGTAGTGCGGTTTGCGACTCTGAGCTTAGTAGGTCTATAGAAAGAGGACCGGGTTACTAGGAAAACAAACGTACCTGTCCATCTTGTTAATGAAAGATAACCGAGGAGCGTTATACCGCAGCATTTGCCGGTCGACAGCAATCGTTTGACTCTATGATGACAGTCCCATGACTGAATGCACACGTAGGCCCTTGCAGGAGAACACACCTGGACGCCAGATACTGCATATAACACCAAAACTGGGCCATCAAGCAAACGCAATGCACGCTCGACTTCTATAATGAAATCCACATGACCTGTGTAAAGTCGGACCAGGGTGACCTCGAAGAGCAAAGTTTGAAGGAAGGTGAGGACAGATGTACCAGGGGTGTCGATGATACACATACCTGCTCGCTCGTGGCCGGTGACTTTGCGTCCCAGTCACAGAATGTTGCCACCCTCTGGATCGTGATACATTTCTCCCGCTCAAGCTCCATACTATCCGTCTTTGTGCCGACATTATCCTTTCCTCTCACCTGGACCACCCATATAACCGTCTTAGCCGGGGGGCCGAAAAGCCAGAAAAGTTGGGGAGGGACGAAGCACGGACCTCGTGGATATCGCGTATCCGGCTACCGTAGTATAAAGTGCGTTCGGTGAGGGTTTCCTTTCCCGAGCCTATATGGGTATGGGCGGACACGCCGATGTTGCGTTCATACTTTAATCAGAGGCGGTCGGCCTCTGAGGTGGAATCGCTGGGCGAGCGAGGGCGCCGGGGTATGTTTGGCCGGTTGCGGCGAAGGTTTCACATTCACAGCAGATGCCAGTGCAGAGGCGTGGCGACGAGAAGCGGTGAAAGTGAGTGTGAGTGTCTTGGGAGCGAAGCACACTGCTGTGAGAGGCAGGCTTCAAGTTCGCATGTGTCTTAGTCAGCGGATCACCGTGGTTGTGAAGGCAAAACAAAATAGCTGCGGTAGTGTACATGTACATACATCAGGGTGAAATGTCATTCTGCTTCAACAAGAGCGAGAGTGGATAAGATGTATGCGTGACTTCGCAATCATCGTGGAAAGCAGGTGGGAAGAGAGTTGTAGAAAGCCAGGAAGAGCTTGTTGAGATGGACTGAAAACGAAGAGGTACATGGTAGCCATGAAGATCCGTGTCGTGATCTCCACGATGTCTGGGATGTTCGTGCTCTTCATGATGACAAGAACTGGGATAGGTGTGGGTGCCGGTGGAAGATGAATAGAATGAACGAATAAAGCCATACTATGTTCTAAAAGTCCCAAGGATCAACCATGATCAGGTCCACAGGGTGCCCTGCTACCTGTCGTTCATCGATGAATGGGGTAAATGTGTCCCGGGCATCGTCTCCTCCAGAATACCCAAGCACCTCCAGGTTAGGAAGGAGCTCCAGCGGTGGCTCTCCATCGTCAGTCTGTAGAGAACGAGCAAGTTGGTCAACGCGCTCATCTTGCACATGAAGAGTCTTCAAATTGCTGAACGGTCTAAGGAGTTGGCGCCACTGTGCGCGGTCGACCTCGTTATGCCACTCTGACGATCGTTCGTGCTTTACGTGGGTGAGCGTGAGTTTCTCCACAACAGAGAGTACTGGCTGAAGTGTGTCGAAAATCTGCGCTGCGGATGATACCTGCCAGTTGAGCTGTCTGCACATAATCCGCACCGCGAAGGGGTACGTCCTGTGTCCTACAAGTGGGAACGTCACTAACCCAGCGAAATCTTTGTCGAAAATGAGCCGAACGGTGGTAAAGCTGAGGGTCTTTGACGTTTCCATGAACTGCAAGAGATGTGGGACGGTGAAGATCAGTTGATTGGAAAGTCTAACATCGAGTTCGATGAGGACGGGGGCGCTGATCTGAGCAAGAAGGCCCCCCAGATAAGCGCTAACACCCTTGAACGAAAACACGCGAAGGTTAGGAAGGGTGATATACATCATGATCGGGGTATCCAATAGTTGTCTTTCAACATCACTGTTGGGAAGAGGAGAGTAGAAATGGATCGCCAGTCTCTCCAGCTGGGGCATGAGTGAAAGCCGGGTGAGCAAATAACTTGGTGTGAAGTAGGCAGATGGCGGGATATCTAGAAGCCAGAGAGTGACGAGGCCCACGGTGGTCGTGAGTAATGGAGATCCAATCGGAAGGGCAACGCGCGGCCACAAAGAAAGGTGGCGTCACGGTAGATTGGGTGCTTGAAATGTTCTGGGAAGGACCAAGCTTCTATCTTCCGTCGGAGAAATATACAAGCGTTCCAGCATTGGGAATTGCCCATCCATAGTTATGATGATCTTCCGCAATTTTGGGGATATAAAATAAAGGCCAATATAATGCACACGATCACTCAGGCTGTGCCTGAGCGCGAGCAAAATACCCTTTTCATCCTCCTCAGTCGTCTCACCCCGATATTCGTTATAATAGATAGTGAGTGGCAGGGGTGGGGAATGTGCCAGCATGCTCGCTATAGGCACACCATGGGTACATAGAAGATGAAGATCTAGCCGTGATGGCGATGCAAGTATGAGATACCGCCACCGCCGGCAAACCTGCGCCAACTTGTACCACCAACGTTGGTCGCGCCAGCCAGAATTGAGTCCGCCATCTCCACCATATTCATCCGGGACATCTAGTCGATAGAGATAGAATATGTTGAGAAACACGTCATCGTTGAGGGTATGGATAGGTGAGTGTGGTATCTTCCTGGCAGGCCTTATTGGATCGCCAGTTGTATTGAGAAGCACATCGTCGCTGAGGGTATGGATAGCTGAGTGTGGTAGCTCCCTGGTGGGCCCTATTGATCCGCCAGTTGGTCACAATGAACAGAACAAGGACAGGGAACTTTAGGACTCACGACCTGGTGCGCATCGGCCAAGCCTTCGAATGAGGGGAAGACAGAAAATGGAAGACAAGCAACCGGGCATGTCAGGGAAGTGAGTGTCGATGAGGATGTGGTTGAAGATTGAAACCAGTAGGCCTCATGGAAACCTCATGCCCGTGGGATGACGGTGTTGAGCTGAGCGTCTATCTTCCTCACCTGGTTCCGAGGCCTCTTCCGTTGACAGTACTATGACTGACCATTGCACCGTGACGACCTATCAATCGTGAGTCACGGACGTCACATCACGC